>CALNHX010005040.1:0-115162 GCA_940337035.1 Agriotes lineatus
TTACAATTTAATTTAAAAAATGCAACTATTTTATTTTAAGTAAGGCTACCTATGTGGTGGCTTCAAAAGCTGTTAACTGTAACTTGTCTGATCAGCAACGTGCTTTATCAAGGCATCTTGAAATGATGATTGAACTAGACTTATTCATTATTAAGCAGCCATTCATTGGACATATGCCCTTCGTAATCTTCCCCATCTTGCCGTTCTTGTACTATATTTATCCAGGTAGCTTTAATTTTTTTATGTCGTTCGTCTACGCAATCAGGTGACGACCCCTGCTGCTATAGGCGTCACTTTGTGGTCTTCACTCAGAGATTTTCTTTAGTCAGCAGTTAGTGGGGAATTATGCTACATGGCCAGCCCAACTCCACTTTAGAATTGCAATACGTTGGGTAGCATCTGTCATTCCAGGCAT
This sequence comes from Agriotes lineatus, assembly GCA_940337035.1. NCBI lineage: Eukaryota > Metazoa > Arthropoda > Insecta > Coleoptera > Elateridae > Agriotes > Agriotes lineatus. The sequence continues at coordinate 416 of CALNHX010005040.1, forward strand.
TTCCCTTATTCTATTATTCGGAACCCACATTACGCGCGCCATTCTTTTTTGTGCAATTCACACTTTTACTTACTGTTTTCTTGGTGAGGATAAGTATTTCGGCTTTATAGTAAACACCTTAGAATTTCTAAAAAATGTTTGGGTTGTAATTAAGACGTGCAATTATCAAGTAGGAATGATCACAAGAACAATGTGTAGTGATTGTGATCTTATAAACAACAATGATTGTAGCAGTACATATCGTAGCTTCTACAGGAATATCGTTCAATATTAATTAATCCTAATAGATAGGCAACTTTAAGTGCAAGACCAGTAGGAGGGGTTGCCTACCCTTTTTGAAATTTAATTTAGAAGGCACATGGTTACGTTAATAAAAGAACAATAAATAACAAAAATTATTACTTCCTGTTTAATTGAGAAAGCAAAAGGGCGCTTCTCTATGCAGAAGCGAAGCAAATTGAAAATCCTAGCTTAGAAAGGATACAAGCAGACAATAGTAAGCCTTTATTTAACTCATACAGCATAGTATTAAAACATAATAATTTTTCAGGCAGATAGGATAAATTCCACAAACATTTTCTTTCTGAAAAGGGCAGTTATTATATAACTGGTAGGTAGACGGCAAACTAATACATACAAATCGTAATAGAGGGTTTTCCTTGATTCAGCTCTTAGTGTCACCTCTTTGACCACCAGCTCTTAGGGCTTCCTCTTTGACTACCAGCTCGTCGGTCTTTTTCATTTGACGCCAGTTCTGGTCAGTTGTATATTCGCCATGGAGAAGTGTGTCGATAAGTTACGAGCGATAAGGAAAAGAGAGGACGCAATTAGAAATCTATAACCAGTTAGGAGATCACTCACCAGTCAAGGGCAACTTCTTTGGTTCGATGAGGAGTTCTTCATAGTTAATGTTGGCAGAGGGAGAGGTCCAGGTGCAAGGGTTCTCTGCATTAACCGTATGTTAGTCCGGAAAGGGTTTAATATCGTTAGTTAGACTTAAATCCGCGTCATAGCTTAAATATAATTAAATTAGGGCGTAAGCCTTAAGAATATTCAATAACAGATTAGTTTCAAGTAAAAACAATAGTTACTTACCAGGTGATGTGGCCTGAAGTGAGATTAAATCGTTCGGTGACTGTCAAGTTGGTTTTTGGGTCACTTGTCAAATAATAAGTTTTTTTTTCATAAAGGACCTTTCTTATACTACATGGAATGATACCAATTAAACTAAATACCGATCATTAATCGTAATTAAGACCTAGGAAAGAGAAATACGAGGGTATAGAGAGCTCTTTATATTTTCAACTTACGAACCGGAGGTTATTAATTAAATAGGTATAAGAAATCTCCTAGATACTGATAGATTCATTAATCCTAACGTTTTATTAGAACAAATTCTAACTTGTCAGAGAAGAATAAAACTTGCTAAATAATTACATAATGTGTATTAAAATTAGAAAGGTATAAGCCTCTAATGCATAACAATTGATTTGTGGACTGTTAGAAAGAATACGTAACCTTTGTAAACTTATTGAATTTAAAACTTTTTAAATAAAGTTATGGCGCCCATTTCTTCTGATTAATGAACTTTTACCTTTATATGAAAGTGAAACGAACTAAAAATCCCACAATTGTTAAACCCTGATAAGAAACCGTATCTTGAGCTAGTCGGTGAAGTGTAAGCCTTCAAAGGTAAGTAAGGATGAGGGGTACATGATATATCAAAGAATGACGTTAGTGAGAAAATATTTCTCTTTAAATTACGAAAATGCCGCTCGCTAATGAACATTTCAGGATTGGAGAATTTCTTAAATAACAACATTGTCGTAAACGCAAAAGAAACATTTTCGGTTACCAACTTCATTAATTGATTTATGATTGTTGTTTACTCATTGTTTTAGTAATCATGACTGCTTAATAATTGCAAGTTTTAATGACAAATCAAAACTCCGATAGGAATGGTTGCTTTCAGGCATATGCAGCAAGAGTACCTTATTTCTACGCTTTTGAATTCTGATTCGGATAACATAAAATTTAAAAAAATGGATCAGATAACAAAGCTTGAACAAAACAGATATTAAATATAGGTAAAGTGCCTCCTACACACAAGCATTACATAATAGTAATTATGCGCACCAAAGCTGAAATCGATATCTTTACATTTGTGGAAATTGCCATAAAAATAAAGAATAAAAAATTGAACCTCAAAACCCTTCGTTGAGACATCCTATATAGGTATAAGAGTACATTTGTTCTATGTTTAACCCATCTATCAAGATCTCGTTACTCATGACTAAGTTTGTCATGCATTGTGTCGTTCTAGTGTTGATTTGCATACTGAATTTCCCTGCAGGGTGCAAGGGATAAGGTAACTTACTTTGGAGAGTAACGCCAGCACGAACCGGAGTGTATAGGATAAACCTCGAAAAATAAACATCTAAGGCGAACAACCTGTATAGGATGTAAAACAATAACCCTCATGGACTAGTGATGACAAAGGTGAGTTAAAGGACAACGAGAAGGAAATACGAATATGAAAAAATTTTTATCCGCAGACCTCACATTAAATTAATAAAAATATTACGACAGTCATGCCTAGAATGTTGGAAAGCTTAAAACGATGACGACCAGACTTAGCCTGTATGTCTGAGGCAAAGAAGAAAGGAAACGGTACCAATACATGTAGAGATTATATCATTCCAGTTAGTGATAAAAACAGTAACGAAAGAGCACACTCAAGAGTACACTTCTTATATATGCGAATATATCTGCAGCTAATATTTGTTTATCCCTCAGATACTAGCCGTCCAGATAACGAAGCTACTGAATTTTATACACTCTTGCCAAACATAATCCATTTTTTACTACCTACTAACAAAATTTTCATAATGGAGGACTTCAATGCCAGAGTCGAGCTGAGGAAAAATGCTCACTCAACAATGTAGCCACAATGAATTAGGCAAAAAGCTATATAAGTATACGTGGTCAAACACTAGAGATCAAATATCGGTAATTGATTATATAATACCCGACCGATCCGTATATCTAACTCAAATAGTAGATGTACATTGCTTATCATCAGCAAGCATAGGATCTGCCCACACACTAGAGTCAACTAAAGAAAAACCGAAGAAATTGTGGAAAAATTTAATGTAGAATCATTTGCAGACGAAATAAAACGCAAGTTGCATGAAAACAGATTATCATAAAATTCAAGTAAGTACTATAACCAACACAAATAGTATAGAAAACGTTTGGCGAAAACTTAAGGAAAATCTTTATCAAGCAGTAGTGGAAGAACTGTGGACAAGAAAACAGACCTTATTATGAGACGCTCAAGAAAAACGGAAAGCTTACTTGAAATATAGAAATACAAACTCCAATGACGACGGTCTTAAGTATACTGAAATAGGAAACAGAGTGAACAACATTGGGGACAATTTACGAGTGATATGGAGCATGAAATATACGGTGCACAAAAAGGACTATGGAGAATCCTTAAATGAAGACAGAAGTTAGTAAATGAAGATATAGAAATAAGCACAATAAGCAAAGAAAACTGGACAAAATATTTTGGACACTTATATAACAGTAACGAAAAAGAAGGGATTGAAAATGAAGTCCTCCGAGAAAACAACGTCGAAAAAATAACTATAACGGAAGACCACGTTGTGCTTGCCATCAAAACGCCAAAAACAGAAACACACCAAGTATGGACAAAATATTTAATAAATTCCTAAAATATTAAGAACAAACAACCATACTCTTTAACATGATATTAAACAATAAAATAGCCCCGACTGACTGAAAGAAGAGTTTAACAATTCCTATATTCAAAAAAGGAGTACGAAGCAGTGCCGTCTTTTATATGATTGAGGCCCCGGGCCCAAGGTAATGAAGGAGCCCTTCTAGAAAAGAAGTAACTCAATACAATACAATATATATTTTTAAAATACCTTCTTTTATTTTTATACAACTAAATACTGAAACGAAATTAAAATTCTAATTAAATGAATATAAACACAATAGAACATAAGAAACCTAAAAATTAACAAATAGAACATAATTATTGCTACTCACTAATAAAAGATTTTTTTCTCGATTTGGTATGGGCGAGTAGTAGTAGTAGTAGTAGTTGTGGGGAGACCGAAGTCTAGCAAGTAGGCCACCATAGGCCCTTTTTGCCAACCCCATGCCATCCCCTCAACCGCCTTCATTATCGTCCTCTTCGATGGGCTCTTCTCCCTGCTTAAACCTTCCTGATTTTCTAATGAAGATCAGAATTTCGGCCCAGGATAGGGAGTTCAACTCTTCCATTCGAAGCGTAGGTGCTCCAAAGGTTCTATACCTCAGTCGCTGGTACGCTTCACATTCTCCCAAGTAGTGAAAGGACGTTTCCTCGTCCCTCCCACATCTTGGGCAAATGGGATCTTCCTCTACTCCTATCAGAGTTAGGTGTCTCTTTAGTTTACAGTGGCCTGTCAAGATCCCTATCAAAAGATTTGTGGTTCTTCGGCTCCTTCCCATTAGCCAGACCGATTTCTTTGAATCAAATCCCGCTATGTGGTACTTTGCCTGACGACAGCCCCTGCATCCTTTCCACTTTTCCTCGCTGGTCTTGTAGGCCCACCCGGTTAGGGCTGCTGAGACCTGCTGCCTTGTTATACCCAAAAAAGGTTCCGGTCCAAAACAAGTTTCCCCGGCTCCGAGTTTGGCTAGTTCGTCCGCCTTCTCGTTGCCTTGGACCCCCGTGTGTCCCGGGACCCAGATGAGCTCGACGTCCTTTTCCCTTGCCAATTCGGCTAAAGCATCTCCACATTCCTGGACAAGAGCTGATCTTGTCCTGGCTGAGAAGATTGCTTTTAGTGCGGCTTGGCTGTCGGAGCAAATATAAATTTTTTGCTCTGGGGATATCCTAACCTCGTTCCTTGTTGCCACCGATAGGATGGCATAAACTTCTGCTTGGAATACCGTGGTGAATCTTCCTAAAGCATAGCTATCTTGCACCCCCCGGCCTTCCATATAAATTCCTGCTCCAGAGGATTGCCTTTCCGCCACTCGAGAACCATCCGTGTAGCATATCAAGGCATTCGACTGGAACTTAACCCTTTTTTGCTCCCACTGTTCCCTTGTTGGGATAGTGAGAGAGAATCCTTTTTCTAACCTTAGCCGGTCCTCTGCTTCGGTTACCCTGTAGGCTGATACAGGTATTTCTCTAGCAGCCATGTCGGCGATCCTAGCATGGCCCGTGCGAACTCCCTGGTCATTCCATAGCCCCGTATCCCGCATTCTGAGGTGGGTAACCATGGCCTCTCTCTTTATCCAAGTGTCGAGGCCCGGGAGTCCCAATATTACCTCCAGTGCGGCTGTTGGGGTTGTCCTCATTGCCCCTGTAATTCCGAGACAGGCTAGTCGTTGGACCTTTGCCAATCTTACGGAAATACTGGGGCGCTCTACACTAGGCTACCAGACCACTGAGCCGTACTGAACTCTTGGCCTTACTACCAATGTGTAGAGCCAGTGCAGAATCTTGGGGTTTATCCCCCAGTTCTTGCCTATAACTCTGCGCAACTGCCATAAGGTCGTTGTCGACTTCTTCACCGTCCTGTCGACATGCGACCTCCAACTTAATTTGCTGTCGAGGATTACCCCCAGGTACTTGACCTCTTGCACTAATGCAAGTGGTCTTCCGTACATAATGGGTATCCTCAGACCCTGAAGTTTTCGTCTTTTTGTGAAGAGAATGATCTCAGTCTTTAGTGGATTTACCGACAGACCTTTCTCTTCACACCATCTTTCAATAATCCTGCAAGCTACCTGCATTCTATCGCAAACGATGTTTAGGAACCTGCCAGTAACAAGTACCAGTCCATCGTCTGCGTATGCTTGTGCATAGAAGCCCTCTTCCGTTAGGCATCCCAGTAGACCGTCCATTATAAGACACCACAGGTGAGGTGAGAGGCAACTGCCTTGCGGGCAACCTCCCGTCACCCTGGCCCTCACTGAACAGTCCCCTAGGTTTGCTGTCACGGTTCTTTGCTCCAGTGCTGTTCTCACCCAACTGACCAGAACGGGAGGGGTTTCCCTGGCCTGTAAGACTTGACATATTGTAGCCGTTCTTGCCTTGTCAAATGCGCCTTCAATGTCAAAAAGTACTGCAAGGGCCACTTCCTTATAGTGTAGTGCCCTTTCGACCTTGTGCACGACAGCGTGGAGTGCAGTTTCGGTCGATCTTCCACGTCTGTATGCGTGCTGATTCCTGTGGAATGGGTGTGTTGTTATTACCCTTTCCGTTAGATGCCTATCAATGATCCTTTCCAAGGTCTTTAAAAGAAAGGATGTAAGACTAATGGGCCTAAAAGATTTGGCAGTTGTGTAGTCCTCCCTTCCCGTCTTGGGAATAAAGACCACTCTGGCTGCCTTCCACTGTTCTGGGACCCATCCCATTGCTACGCTGGCCCTATATACCCTTACTATATGTGGAAGAAGGATATCCAGGCTTTTCTGAAGCAATGCTCTGGAAGATCCCATCTGGCCCCGGCGACTTAAAGGGATCAAACTCCTGTACTGCCCATGTGACTGCACCTTCCGTTATAATTCCCTCAGCGAACTGCCAGTTCTCTATAGGAACTGGTTCCTGTTCCGCTATGGGTGCTAACTGGATGGCGCCGTCTCCTGGAAAGTGGACTTCCAGGAGGTGTTGTAACGACTCCTCTCTGGATGTTGTCCACATCCCATCGGCCTTTTTTAGCGCGCCTACTGTTTGACTAGTTTCGCGGCTTAAGATTTTCATCAGTCTAGCAGAGTCTGATACTGAGTTTAACTCTGCACAGTATTTCTGCCAGCTAGATCTTTTGCTGCGCCTTAACTCATTTTTAAACATATTCCTGGCCATTTTGAAATTGTCCCATGAGGCCTGTGTCCCTTCTCTGATAGCTCGATTAAAGATTCGCCTGGATTCCTTGCGCAGATCGGCTAGAGTGCCGGTCCACCATGGTACCCTACGAACTCGAGCCTCCCTGAGAGGACAAGCCTCCTCATAAGCTGAGACAATTTTACTTGCCAGTTGCTCTACGTCTTTACTTAATTGTTCTTTTGTGCATATACCTTCCTCTGGTTGGCCTCCTTGGCGAACGAGATTGGAACGATAGCTTTCCCAGTCTGTTGCCCTGGGGTTCCGGTAGGGAATTTCCAGAGGCTTATCGGAATTCATTTCCATTCTGATCATACGATGATCAGATGTCACGATATCCGACGTCACTTTCCAGTTTTCAATATTGATTGAAAAACACCTAGATGCCACTGTAATGTCAATTACCTCCTTTCGGATGCTATTGACAAAAGTGGGCTCTATACCTTTGTTCATTATCTCAAGATCCGTGGACGCCAAATATTCTAGTAGGGTTTCGCCCCGAGGGTTAATGTCTGAGCTCCCCCACACCGAATGATGTGCATTGGCGTCACATCCGACAATTACCGGAAGACCTTTATCTCTCGCAAACGATATTAAGCGTTCGAATTCCTCCGTAGGTATACGCGCGTCATCCGAGGGAAAATAGGCGCTTCCTACTACTACCTTATGGTTTCTACCACCTACCTGATACTCCAGAACCGCTGCAGTGAGGTCCTTGGTTCCCAGCTGCGGTAGTGGTACCATGCTGAGATCCCTGGACACCATGATACAGGTCCTGGGTCGATCGTTTACTTCCTCGCCAACTACTACATTGTAGTTGGCCATCCTCAGTCCCCTGACCTTGTTCCTGTAAACATACGGTTCTTGAATGAGGACTATTTCTCTCCTGCCAGTTAGGGCGCTCATCAGCTCTGCCGTAGCGCCCCTACTGTGCTGAAGATTGATCTGACTTACCCGCAGTAAATCCATTATGGGGAGTTAATGGTGCGGGGGCTGTGGTCCTCTCAGTTGTCCTTCTTTGACACGGCGGCCTCAGAAGAGTCCTGGCGGACTGCTCCACTCCACGTCGGCACCCTTCGCACTCCGAGAGTAACCAACTGGTAGTAGAGCTGCCACCCAGACTCCTCCAGAGTTCGGACAGTATCTCCGCTGACCATGAAGGTCAAGAACCACCCTCCTGGTCCTCCTGTCGTCTGAACATGCCTCCATTGCTCCACTCTTAGTGAGCGGTTCTGCATGGAAAGCATCTGCCTCAGCTTTTCCAGGTCAACCTCCTCTTGGCTTCTGAGCCAGAAACCCACCTTCTCTGGCCATGGTGCCTCCGATGCCCTTGTTGGGGCAAAGGTGCCTCCCTCGGCACTGAGAGGTGTCCAGCCCTCCAGCCATCTTGCTGAGGTGTCGTCCTGGGCAGTGACTAAGAACCAGCCTGGTTCCACTAGTCCTGAGTTCCTAAACCGGAGTTCTGGCCCCTGGGGACCCCCTTCGGGGCCTGCCATGGCACTGAACATCTCGGCAACTATGTTCGCTCTAATTGCCTCAGCTTCCTTTGGGAGAACCTGGCCATCTGATCGGTCAGACCTGATTACAACCTGGTTCTCCCTATTAGGCGGCTTCGGCTCCGTTGCTCGCTGGGACTTAGCCGTGGTTTTTCTCAAAGGATGAGAAGCCTTGGCTTTCCCTGCTTGCTTCGGTAAGCTTTTTGGCCTTTTTTTCACTGCCTCTGGGGGAGTGTCATCACTCCTCGGTCTCTTAATGGTCGGTCGGGTACCTGAAGGACCTGGTTGGCCTTCCGTTACCCTGACTCGTCCCATGGAGTGCGTGATGAGCTCTATGGGTTTGCGTGCAGCAGCCCCTTTTGCTCTCCTCGCCTCCGGACCTCTTATTTTTCCCGAGGGCTGTCTCTGCAGCTTACATGGGCCCCTAGGTTGCTGGCCCTGTTTACTCTTTGGAGAGTCGCCTGGACTTGCTTCCTTAGGACCCTTGTCAGCCGCTTCCTGTGAAGAGTGTTCTGCCTGGCTTGCCTGGGCCGATGGACCCTGGCCTTCCCGCAGTTCCCTCCGTTTTGCCCTCTCTTCTCGCCTCTTAAGCGTCCTGGTCTTACGCTTATTTTCCTTTCGCTTCTCTTTGCGACGTGCCTCCCTAGCTGCTTTATTCATGGGGAAAACGCTAGTCTCCCCCTCGGATTCGCTGCCTGATGACCCGAGAAGCAGTTCCTCTTTCTCCGAATTTATTTCGGAGCCTTCCTCTGTTACTTTTTTGGAGCTAGGGTGCTCCAGGTTTTGTGGCACGTTTGAACCATAATCTATGTTTTGTTCTTCCATATTTAAGTTTTAGGGATGGTGTGTATTTTGTTTCTGTTTGTACTTGTTCTGTGTTAGTGTGCGTGGAGTAGTATGAGTGATTGATTTGGGGTTGGGGTCCTCCGTGTACCAGTTTCCGCGAAATATCATGGCAGAGCTGGTCCCGATTAGGAGGTCTGGGCCGCCGCTGACGAAGCCCCCCGAGATACGCAGCAGGGCCCTATTCCAGGCACCACCTGGCACTACTACATACCACGGGATTTTTCGACGGTTGAAAGGGCAGCCCCCTACGCTGGTTAGGAAAGGGTGGGCCCCTATACTACCCGTCGGCTCAGGTGTGCCATACCTGGTTTCTAAGCCAGCTACCACTGCCAGATCAACCCAACCAGGGCCCCACCTCGATACTTCTTGAAAAACGGAGATACCGGTCTTCCCTGCCCCCGTGTACATGTTGTGTAGATGTGTTTATTGGGTGTATGTGTAAATGTGTGTGCTGTCCTTTTAGGTCTTTAGGGACTATTCTACGGGTCTAAGCCCGACGCCGGACCCCACACGGCGAGGCAATACATAATACTTGGGAGTCAATACACAACAGTGGCATTTCAGAATGGTTTTGCCCAGTAGTTCAGCCAGATCAAACTGTGTTAAGGCTCTGTTGTTTATCCTTAACCAAGTCCTAATTTCTTCGCTGTAGTACGCTTTGAGTGGCCCCATGAACGTCTTGTCAATAGGCTAAATTCCTAGTATGGCTGTAATGCCCATCTAACACAAGCAGCACTGGCGACTCCTCAGTTGACTAGCAACTGAATGAAATGCTCGAACCACTGGGTAAAAAGATTTTGCTGGATCCAGCCACTTGGATGAACGGCATGATGGATACAGGGGCACCCCACACATAAGCTGGTCGTTTCTTTGGAAATACAAACGTAGAAGGAACGTATTGCTCTCCTGCACTCGTTCCTGCAACTAAAGTAACTAATGAACCCCGTTCAGCTGACGTAATCCAGGCTGACGTTTTCCTTTATTTGCAATGACTCTTGGTAGTCTACTTGGGATGACAGAAAGACCAGTTTCATCTACGTTGAATAATCTGTGTGGTTCAGAGTTGTGCTTTTCATATAGTGCGTCGAGATTATTAAAAAAATTAATGATATTTTCCTTATTGAACCCTAGAGCCCTTGCGAAGGAAGTCCTAGTTAGTCTGCGCATGGATGGTTGACTGTTATACCTTTTTAAGAAAGTTTCTAACCGACTGCGACCAGCTATTCCATTTCTAAATGAATGTTTAATGCCGTTTCTAATTGCAACTGTGTAGGCCATTCTTCAGAGGTCATTTATTGTTAAACCATAGAACTGTACCTCCATTTTAAGAATATATTCTACCAATACTTCTACAACGCTATTTCCAAGAACTGTCAGCCCAGTTTGGTACTTGCAATGTCGCTGACACGCTGCACGCTAAATGTTTTGGATGTGGTCTTCAAGCCCATTTGTCGAGATTTTACAGAAATTATAGCTTGTTCCATAATTTTTTTTGTCCCATTGTTTTCTTAAGTTTTTGCATAAAAATTTTCGGTTTGTGCTTTGAGGACTCATTGTAACCAATATCTAAAAATAAATGTAGATACATGTATGTACAATTGTCCACAGAACTAATGTCACCCCGAACGTCAGCTTGGCTATCTCGGCAACACATTTAACATCACTTGACCCAAGGTTTTTTCGATGCTAATACTCACAAAGCGTGACACCGAAAAGCGATTAGGCAGAGAGAAAGTAGACATTTTAGAAGCAAATCCTTCCGTTTAACATTTCGGTGGTGAATCACAGGGGGTTACAGTTTATTTGTATTAAGCAGGTTTTATTTCATCGCTGTTGTTAATATTATTTATTATTTGTATGACGTAGAAACAAGACATGAAGTAATTCTGGTTGAATATAAACTTTAACAGATATCGATTAATGAAATTGTTGAAGAGTTTAAAGATTTTCGTTTATTGTTAAACGTTTTAAGTGATTAAAATTAAAATAGATTTTTCTACCGCTAAAGGCACAACATTGGAAATCTAGATTTGACAAACAAATATTTATCTTGTTTTCACAATTTGAAACACAATTTAGTAGAATCTGAAAAATAAGAAATAATTTAAATTGTTCTACTTGAGGAACGTGAAAATTTTTGCGAAACTGAAAAATTAATTAAAAGGTTTTAAAATTTAAACATATACAGTGGAACTTCTATATACGAAGTCGCTAAATTCAAGAAAAACTCATGAAAAGGAAATTTCGTAAAACAGAAAATCATTTAAAATAGCATAATAAATGACACTCCGGAAACGTCGTGTGATAATAGTATATTACACAAGTTTAGAAAAGTGGAGTTTTACTAAACGAATATAGCTTGATTGGGTACGAGCGAGCGAAGCGAGCGATTAACCCTAAAAGCTATATAAGTTTAGTAAAACTGTGTGTGTACACTATTTTTTCGCATTTTGTATTAATATTTATTAACAAAGATTTATATAAAAGCATTAAACCACATGTTCATTAAAAAGGTCCATAAGGGGCGGCTGTGGAAATTCAAATGTATGAATAATATGTTGGTGACACTGTAAGTATATGTCAAATTCGAGGTTATCAGGTTAGGTTTTCCGTCAGTTTTGACACAGACTGACGCAAAACCTAACCTGCTAACCTCGAATTTGACAATGACATTACCATATAGTAAAGTGACACTTCTATGCACCAAAATGCCACTGTATTAAACGATTTTGAATTTAGTAAAGTTCCACATTATTACACAAAATGCGAAAAACACCCTCGACAGTGGAAAAAGTCCGATAAAACATATCATAATAGACCACTGCCGAAAATGACATCATTCAGAGAACAACTGCAACTGGTTGTTTTCCAAACAGCATTTTATCTAAGTGAGGAATTTATTCTATATTTTTACGTGACTAGTCTTTAAAATTGATTTCATTTAATTTGATCAAAAATTTTTTCATATTTAACTTACAATAAATGGAATTTTAATTTGTAAAATAGAGCAAAAATCAAATGGTAAATTATTCGAACGGCAGAATACCTGTAAAAAATCATTAAACACAGAATTTCGTAAAACTGAAGTTCCTTAAGAAGTTTCAATGTATGTAGAAATTCAGGAAGTTAAAAGTTACTCAAAAACCTGGTGTAATACACGCACACAACTTCCTTTTACAGTGATCTTATAATTAGCAAAGAATTTGATTTTTAATTTTTAAGCATTTGTCAATAATTACAAATTCTACAGAAACCGTACAAAATAGAGCGTTAGTTGAAGAGACAAATTTTCCCTAAACTTTTAAGCAGAATTCAAAAATGTAATAATATACCGGGTGTTCCATTTAAAATAGGAATAAATAAAAAAAGAAAAAAAAACAAAAGAAACCCATTTTAGAGGTATTCAACTATCTCACATCAATACACATTAAAAATGTAATAAAAATGCATACTTCCGGTTATGCGATTTGCTTCAAAAGCTTGCTGTCGCATTTAGGTAGTACACAAAACTTATATACGAAGTTTCAACATCATACCTCTTTTCGTAACGTTAAAAATCACTCTTGGACCTTTTAGCTATTTTTTACTTCCCTCGTCTGAAAGACGAAGGAAGTATTGTAATCGCGAAAATATCACCTTCCGAGATTTTTTCAGATCTTCACGTTTGACGAAAAAGAGGTTTTCTCAATTCCGTCAATCTGTCTGTCTGTCTGTTAGCAGTATAGCTCAAAAACTATTTGTCGGAGGAAGACGATATTTTGCATACATATTATATATCTACCTCGCATGAAACCGGTACAATTTCATACAAATATATACAGGGTGAGCACCTTAAAAAAATAAAGTTTTGTTTATTTTTGTGTTAATTTTGAAATAAAATGAAGTAATAACTTTCACATAGGTCAGGCTTTACATTTGCCGAAAATAAGACTCAACCGATAAAGGATAATGTCACAAAAGAGTAAAAATGTTTCAACCATAACACCGCGACGTTCAACAGAGGCGAGCGCCCGACGTATCTGGAAGAGACTCGGTAGCGCAATTATTGGAATTTCGTTGCAGTTAGATCCGCTGCGGATATGAAGTTAACATCGAGCGATCTGCAGACCTGCAGATGTGGCGGATTCAAACCCCGGCGGGATACATTTTTTTTTAAATTTGAAAATGTATTTAATTTATTAGAAACGTGAAGATAGTTTTACTCCTAACTTAATTTGATTTTTAAATTATTTAGTGTCACAATTTCGACGAGGGAAGTTTTGAGTAAAGCCCTTTACAGATGTTTTTAAATTGTTTTTCACATTCCTGAGATAGAACAACTTAAATTATTTTTGCAGTTTTCAGTAAATTGTGAAAATAAGATAAATAGTTGTTTGTCAAATCCAAGTTTCCGATGTTGAGCTTTTAGCGGTAGAAAAATCTATTTTGACTTTAATTTTTAATAGCATAATAAATTAAATTGTTAGCTATAATTTACCAAGGGCAGTGATAATTACCGCAATAATTTTGACAAATAACTACCCGAAAGTGCGTTGCAAAGCCTCGGGTTATTTCTTAACGGTCACTCACTTGAGGGATATTATTTGTCAAAACTATAAGGATTTATCACTGGCTGTGACGAATTCGGGAAGATAAGTTCTTAAATAAATTAATAATTTCTACAAAAGCGAGAAACCATTTTTCTCACAAATTAATTCGACACTTTATTATAATAATATGTTTTTCCCGCTGCTGATCATGTAAGTCAGTGATACAGCCTTAGTAACAAAACGTGTAAGTCGGTGACTATTCAATTCACCTGTCATCTGTCAAAAAGTGACCAATGATAATCCAGAATTCTGACGTTTCTTGACCAATCAAAAAAATATCAGTGGATATATCTTCCTAGAAGGTATTCAAGTGACTATTTTTAACAAATGCGATTTTTATTAGAAAAAGTCGACATTAGTGTTATGTTACTATAGAAATTGCGTAGTTTGTTGCTAGATTTACTGAAAACTAATTTGAAAAAGGTAGTTTGGTTCATTAAATAGTCCCTCGAATACCATTCTTAGTCAAAGTTAAGTAGATTATTTTTGCGGTGGTATCACTACTCATGTCCATTGCGCTTGGGATTAGGACTCGTGCTAGCGCACTCGTCCTAATCGTACCAAAGCGCAATGGACATTCGTGACACCACCACAAAAATAGTCGACATAACTTTGACTACTCATGGTATTATAAGTGATTATATTTGTTTGCTGGTTTTTCTTGACAACGGAACTTAATACTATTATTAAGTTCCTAGGATAATAAAATTAGCAAACCAAGATGCAGATTTAGACGTTTTGTTTCTAAATTGCAAGTGTTTATTTGACATGTGACACTCATAGGTAACACGACTCACGAAAATTAATCCTGGTGACAGGTGACAAATCAAACGATTTTTTCAAAAATCTAGGAAAATTTTGATAAGCAGCGGGAAAAATATAATAAGATAACTCGGAATGTATCGAATATTAACATTTTCGGCAAGCAACAAGCCGCGACTTCGTCTTGCCTTGTACTTGCCTGCCTCAAATGTTAATAGGTCCTTACATTCCTTGTGACTTAAATAGCTATATTTTATTTTATTTAGGTACTCAGCCAACAGCCTTTAGGCCAATTATAGGCGTCGCACTGTAAGTCTCTGTCAAATTCGAGGTTAGCAGGTTAGGTTTTACGTCAGTTTTGACACAGAGTGACGCAAAACCTAACCTGCTAACCTCGAATTTGACTTAGATTTACAGTGGCATCAACTTGTCATAGGATACTACTGAATTTTAATTAGGTAGTTTCCATGCTGATTGAGAATCACCCTAGGGTCGTTTTCACTTCAAGTGTGATCATTTGTCAAACTGACTCACGTGATTAAAAATAATCAAATTTGATTGGTCTGCAATATATGTAAGAACTTATCCTTTGAATTAAACTTCGGATAGATGGTAGTGATGGTGGTTCCTTAATTACTTAAAACGTTTAACAATAAACGAAAATTTTTAAACTCTTCAACAATTTCATAAATGAATATCTGTTATAAGTTTATATTCAACCAGAATTACTTCATGCCTTGCTTCTCCATCATACAAATAACAAATAATATTAACAACAGCAGTGAAATAAAACCTGCTTAATACAAATAAACTGTAACCCCGTGTGATTCACCACCGAAATATTAAACGGAAGGATTTGCTTCTAAAATGTCTACTTTCTCTCTGCTTAATTGCTTTTCGACGTCACGCTTTGTGTATATTACCATGCAAGAAACATTGGGTCCAGTGACGTTAAATGTGTTGCCGATCCAGAAAGCCAAGCTGACGTTCGGGGTGACATTAGTTCTGTGGACAATTGTACAGTCGTGTTCAAATAAATGTGGAACAATATTTATTTTCATATATAGGTTGAGTTAAGAATTGAAGAATATCTTCATGGATTTCCTGCTATCGAAAAGAATTATATTAATCTTTAATAGGTAATGAAATCTGTAACTCTTTCCGATAAGAGGAAATCCATGGAGATCTTATTCAATTTCTAACTCAACCTACCTATGAAAAAAAGATTGTTCCAAATTTATTTGAACATGACTGTACCTAAAGGTAACATATTGAGAATATGGGCCCCCGCCCATATTTAACTCCCTCGGGGGGCCCATATTCCACAATGTTTATGTTGAATTTAAATTATAGGTTATCATCATGCTATCCGTTTTACATTTAAAATTCCTGCTAAAATGCAATTTTAGACGTTCATCTTGTGTTATTAAGCGGAATAAACACTGAAATAATATCAAGAAATATAAAAATTGTGCTGATTAAACTTACCTAGCAAAACTATTGGCAGCAAGAAATTACACACCCCCATACCTTACAACAGCTGCAACAGTGAACAACAACACATGACAGTGTAAATTTATCTACTAGATAGATAGATGCCTCTACTTGTGTCAAAAAAAGGCAGGGGTCATATTGAAACCCTATCCCATATTCGGACCAGTTCCTCTATTTGTATTTTATTAAGGTACCTGTATTATAGCTTTACTTTATAGTATGTAAATACCAAAGACACCTACAGTGAAAGTTCCCATAAAACGGACAGTCGTGGTCTTCACTCTCGTCCGATTATGGGAGGTGTTCGGTTAGGGGAAGAACCATTAAATACAACAATTTCAATTTGTTAATTTTTGTATATTTGGAGGACATACAGGGTTATTCAATTCCGATGCTCACCATTTGGATTTCACAAACAGTGAGAGAAACAAGATTGGTTAAATTGGGGAAAAGTGGCATTAAGCGTAGGTCACATAGTCACTTCGTTTCATC
The DNA here is from genome assembly GCA_940337035.1 of Agriotes lineatus. Lineage (NCBI taxonomy): Eukaryota > Metazoa > Arthropoda > Insecta > Coleoptera > Elateridae > Agriotes > Agriotes lineatus. The sequence continues at coordinate 17,008 of CALNHX010005040.1, forward strand.
AAATTTGTTTGTCAAACATCAATGATGACGTATTTGTGACGTCATGAATCGTGTAAACTACTGTAATTTCCGTGCAACTGTTTGATGTGATTCTGCGCAGTGTGTCGGTTTTTGAAATTGTATTTGTGATTATATTTAAATGTTTTATAAACACCTTTCACCCATCCTCAAATCTTTTTTAGAGCTATAATCATCTTCAAATTTCAATTCTTTGTGTACCACTCGTTCTTGATCATGTCATCGTAACCACTTATGAGTTCATACTTCCCTAGATTTTCGCTGTTTCTTATTGTACAACGGTAGACCTAAATCTACTAATGAAAGAACAATGATTTGTTCTATTTTTTAACAAAAATGTACATTAACAACTAGCGCTTTGAAAGCAAATCATAACCTCACTAAGAAGAGCTGATTCAAACGGTTTCGTACAGCAATTTTGATGTTGTGACCTCCCAGTTTGATCGAATAAACCAAACATTGTTCTATGACATCACGGAACGAGTTTGACAAAAAATGATCATATGACCTGTGCTTTAAAGATTTCCAGGTCAATACAATGTGTATTTACAATACTGTTCCGATAATAGTTATCTATCAGGAAATCATTTATCAGAGCACGGTAAAGATAATTCTAGTTTCATTAGAAAATTACATGCAAAACAGAGTGTATTTCCAATCAAAATACATTTGATAGGTAAGTAGGTAAAAAGCTGAAAAAAAATGAACGGTGGATTAGAAGAAACATTAGGAAAAGAAAGCATAACGGTGGCCTGGCTTACTCTAACACTAACAAAAATGCAATTTGCAAAAAACAGATGTTAGCACCTTGTACACAAAAGTGCATGTTAATATGATAATGATAATAAAAAGCACATTCTGTAAAAAAACTGTTGAGACCAATTTATTGTCGATTTAGTAAAATTCAGTTTTCATGGAGAAAGTAACGCCCAGCGGTTAGGCAACTGATTCTACTGCATGTCGAATGTAGATCCCAGCGGCCTGCAGTGTTCTGCTTAAATACAGTTTCCTATGCAATCTGCAATTCTTTCCGCCGATTGTCGCTAGATGGCGATACAGTTTGGCGCCACTTCCACTTTCGAAAATATGTCAAACATATATGTATTTGGGCGCGTTCAGCCGGAGCAGCGCTGTCTCAGCTGTCGATTTTTGCTGAGTTGCAGCAGCTGCGAATGGCTGAACGACCTTGGTTAGCGAGCGCTATGTTTACAAACAGAAACGTCAGTTATGTTGTGATTGCGTAGTGACGTATTTTTGCCAGGACAAGGGCTGTAAAATTTCCATTTAAATGTGGACGGAAATAATGAGAATGAGGATGGACCTCATGAAGAATTTTGAGTTTGAGCATTTAACTCTTGTCAAAATTAGACTGAATTTTTTTAATTACTACTTTTCTATCACATTTCAGTGGCTATCTGTTCCAACAATTTCAAGGAACTACTGCTTTTGAGAAAATGGTCATTTTAATTTCTTAACATTAAACTGCAGCAGGGTCGTTTCAGAATCCATGCTTTTAAAAAATTCGCGCCTTTCTAGGTTATAATTAGAAGTAAACCCATTATAGTTCAATGGTAAACCCAAACACCGTCTTCTGCTGAGTGGTCAAGCGGAAATGGAGCGAAATTAAATTCGCTCCCAAAAATGGTGACTGCTGCCGAAGCGCTGTCAGTCAGCGAATCGTTCAACGCAATCGCTACCTCAGCGCTATGCCGGCTGAACGCACCCATTTTAAACTTGACCACTTCCCGACCGCGCGGACGACGCTTGTGCACAGTTCACCAAGTGTGCAAAAGAGTTGGTTGTCTGTCTCACTTACGCTGTGACCTCCCCACTTACACGCGCTAACAATATAGTACCTACTATTAAATATATGGTCACAAAGGTGAAACACTCTTCGATTTGCCGGTGGAAAAATCTTGGTTCATCGAGCTCTATGAATATGGCAGAATTGGATTAAGGCATTGTAGAAATTAACCGTTGGATCAGGCGTATGTAATATAATCGATTTGGGCACATTTTCCACCCACAACCATGCAAAAATAATTTGTTGGTCGAGCACATTTTTGATGTGATTTTAAGGCTGGATTTTCTGGTAAGGCGTTGGTGTATATATACTTAGCCTCCAAGCTACGGGCTAAAGGTGCCCAATTAAAGCAGAGGCCTACAGCAGTGCCGAGTGATGTGCAGCTTAGTCTCCGTTTATTCCCGCTGGGCCCTGCAACTTTTAAGCCGACCCTAGGAAGCCTCGTGTACTGGCAGTAGCTGCTGGGAGCCACCTTCACCTTGTGCTGGATGGGGTCTGAACTTTCTAATAATTGACATGCTATTGAATTCCTAACGGCCTTGCCGTTCGTGATCTTAATTTAGTAGTTCATATATGCCTTAAACCTTAAAGCGGCTTCACCGCTGTTGTAGTTAACTGTAATTCAGGTGCATTAAACGAACCGTCAGCTTCAAGCTGAGTTAGTTCAGTTATAATTAACGTAGCTATGCATGCTAATAAATTAGCTGAGCGAATGGTAAATCCACGTATGTTTGTTCCATACCTATCGCCTTAGTAATTAAGTTTGCTGGAGGGAAAGCTACCCCAGCAGGTTATTTGGTATACCACTAAGACATACAGATATCTGAATGTGTGAGTACTCGCGAGGGCCAATTTAACACATTTTAGGTGGAACGCAGTACCGCTGTGTCATTCATTCAGTATTCGGGGTGTTACTAAATTACCTGTTTTGGCCAACTTACAGTTTAAAGTACTTGATTTTGGAAATTACCTTTTACACGTCCTCATCAAAGGCTGCGTTTTCTGATGCACACTGTTCAGGTTTTGATTGATCAAGATAGTTATATTTACCTATGTGATATATTTATTTTGTGATAGTATTGTTATTGTCCGTTAATGCCAGTAATTACAAATCGATTTTATTCACCTTGTTATTAATCCATTATCTATTTGAAACATTATACGATTTATCGAACTGTGGGTTTTCATTGTTTATGTTGTATTGTTACCTTGAGCAATTTAATGGTTTGTTCGCTCAAACGAACCAGGGAACATGAGCCTGAAACCATTTGGCGCCCGTATAATTTCGACCGTTTAGTTTTGAAGGTAAGTCACCTACGCCCTTCCACTGAGCTAGTGCGAGTGCATTTTCCGATTCGACATCGGCAATTATTAATGTAACACTGTAAGTACTGCTGCAATAAGTCATAGAATCATACAAACTAATAAATTTAAAAATCTGGTGTGATACACTCACACAACTTCCTTTTACAGTGATCTTATAATTAGCCAAAATTTTGATTTTAATTTTTAAGCATTTGTCAAAATTTTTCAAAAATTACAAATTCTACAGAAACGGTACAAAATAAGAGTGTTAGTTCAAGAGAAAAATTTTCTCTAAAATTTTAAGCTGAATTCAAAGTAGCTATTTGTGCAACAAGAGCTAAATGTGGATGTTTATGCACGAGTTTGCACACAATATTTTTTCTACGGCCCTAAATCTACTGTTATTAATCCATAAATGTCGATTTAACAAAGGTTTGCATTTATGACAGTTATAATCTATGTCAGTTATAATTTATGTCATAAGTCATAGTAAAGAGAAGGCCATGACAGCGCAGGTGACTGTTTCTGCAGCCAGAAGCTGTCAAAGTTAGTTATCAAAGGTAATTATAATAGTACACATTTCACTTTATTTATTACATAATGCTTTAATTATTTAAAAAAACACTTTACCTCTAACGAAAGAAGTAACTAGAATAACTTTATAACCTCACTTCCAGTTCAAAATTCTAAATTCAACACCAGCTGGTTTCACTTTTAACATGCTGATTTTTAGTGAAGCAAGCTAAAAGGCCTACTTTTAGTAGTGGTCGTAGAAAAATATAATAATTTACCGGGCGTTCTATTTAAAATAGGAATTAATAAGAGAATAAAAAAAACAAGAAATCCATTTTAGAGGTATTCAATTGGAAAATCACCTATCTCACATCAATACACATTAAAAATGTAAAGTTTGAAAAAAATCGTTAGAGCCGTTTTTGAAAAAATCTAAAAAAACATACTTGAGGTTATGTGATTTTCTAGACAGTGCCAAAGAGCATCTATGCTCTTTGATAGTACACAAAACTGCGATCAGAGTTGTGTTGTAGGGCCTAAGACCATTGCACTATATCTCAAGTTACGGCAAACTTCAATTTGATAATGGCATGCTGCGAATTAGTTTTTATTTAACACACGATATTTAAACAAGGTCCATACACGGCATCACAATAATTGAAGACCAATAAATCGCAAAACTTGATTTTTAAATGTTGATTAATAAGTATAAGAATATTGACTTTAAACTACATTAAGCTGTTTGAGTGCATCTATATGTGACCCCTAAAACGCAAGTTGTCAACAACCAAACCCAGACTCAACTTGTTCTGTTAAAGGTAGGGCTTCAACAATTTTTATTTTAACATTACCGTTAACGCTATCAACATCGCCTTTCTTCCCGAATAAAATACATGCCTTAACTTGCAAACAGTTTTCCTTGAAAAATTTACAAATTGCTGAAATGTCAGAAATGATGTGATCACATGCACCATGAACCTGCCTATCGTTGAAAGAGTACTAAATTTGGATGTCATCAACATACATGTGATAGGAACAAACATTTATGGCTAAAGGAGAGCCGGCTGTACAAATAATAAACAAAAGGGGTTCGAACACAGAGCCCGCATTAATCATTAGAAAATTTGAAATCTGACGAAACTGCTTTATCACCAAAACTGAAGTAGTGCAATTTAGCAATATTGTGATTAATAGTGTCGAATGCCTGTGAAAAGTGTAAAAGAACAAGTAATGTAAGTAAACCACAATCAGAAGCCTGAAAAATATCAACTATAACTTTTAGATGTGCACCCTTGCAATTCTGACTGTCTGTCAGGAACAATTTCATTATCTTCCAAATACCAAGCTTACACTGGAATGCACAGCGTGGCAAAGGAAGGGAAATTTGGAACAAGTTTCATTATAAGCAAAAAGTGCAAACACCCGCTATAGCTTAACGGTGCTTGCGGAAATTAGTTTTCGTTCATTTTTGGGCTAAGCCGGCCCTACGATATGGTTCTGTAGGCTTGAATGTAAGTTTTAAAAGCATGACACGACAGGCTCGCGATGCATCGGGGAAGTACTCTAAAAACATGTGAGTAATTTCTGTTCCTTCATAGAAGTAGCTGTTCGTTGTAATTTTTCACTGCCGCTAACAACGTTGGCATAGCTGGTGGGAATATACCCTTTGTCGCTTTACACCCCACGTGCGATGGGACTCTCAGGAGGGTTCACTTTGATACGCGTAACTGGGATACAATATTAGTAATGAGCAGATTGCAGCAGGTAGGTATGTCTAACAAACATAACGTATTCTCTCTTGCAATTTGCGCAGTTTTGTGGATGGGATTAGGGAAGTTCCCGGCACCCTAACGCCGACTATTACGACAGGTAATAAAATAATAACAATCAGCTGGCCTGTTCTAGATCCTCTTCAAAAACATCTGTACAAAGCGCATCAAATTCCTTTGTTCGTTTGTGCTAAACACATTTTTTTAAATATGTATATCAATAGCGAAAGTAGTGTTGCGGTAACTTTCAAAAATATTTTAAGATCCAACAGAAGGAAGCTGTTTTTGTTATCTTTTACATGAGAAATACGATATTGCAGAAAAAAACAACTTTGTATCTTCCCATTCAGTTGGCGCAAATTGTGAAGTGGACCATTCGTGGGTGTCTTATAGATACATTAAAACGCTTTATCAAATAAGATGAAAAGATCAGTGTCGAACCACCGCTTTTTTTAGAACCAAAATATCCTTTTCACTAGATCAAAAGTAAATAATCTATCATTGGTGATTACGCTTCCATTTATGTGGCACTGTAACAATATCTTAACGTTTCTAATAATACTGAAACAATCAAAGGAAACACATGGGAAAGCGATCTATACTAAATTTCAAATATACATGCAGTACTTGGAACTAAGTAGAAATCATAACTATGGCTGTGATAGGTTTTGTGGTTTAAAGCCATATTGATTATACTAGAGATATCCTTGGATTTTTAATGGAGTGGTTTCTCCTTGCCTTCTACATTCCCATGCCGTTGGCCTTTCATGTTCTTCCGCCTTTATGGGTGGTTTCTCACCCCAAGGGCAAGGGATTGCCCGTTCCTCTGTTTGCTCTTCCACCAACAGTGCAGCTGTTGGCAGTACAAAGGAGGATCGCTTATACCGGCAGTAATTCGGTGATCGCTAGTTTTGGTCCTCCCCGGCTATTTTATTTCCCTGGTACCCACCATATCTGGTGAGCATTCCCCTATCCGCCACGTGGGGAGACGCTCGATGGGGGACTAGCAACCCCTCACGGGTACATACGATAATACATACTACCGTGAAATATCGCTTGCTATGGTGCACGTAATTAAAAATTATTTGACTTGCTAAATAACAGACACCCTTTATATCTCATAATTTATTTTGGCCCCTGTCTTAAGCATGAATAAATGATTTATTATGGGCACACACACAGCAAAATTTTGACAAGCAAGTACTAAAACTAACACATCAATTTTGCTTCTTGGATTCGTCGAAGCATATTATTAAAACAGTTGGATTATGATTGCAGAGCTCAACAATTACAATAAGATATTTCGCAAGCTAAAAGAGCACATAACGCAGAATAAACACGTTAACCTTTTTCACTCTCCGCCACTGGTTGATGACCCGCTGAAAACTGGACGTTCTCAGAAGTTAAAGATGTCCGCTGCCTGCACCCCTGTACTGACCATTTTTTTTAAAAGAAATTTGTATAAGTTGCTCCAAATCAAAACACCAGTAATCAAACTTGAATATCAAATACCGCAAACAATTGACACTATTTTCACGTAAGTGACAAACAAATAATTTAACTTAAAAAAGGAGGATCACCGACGTGGGTTTAATTAATTTGGTGGAGTCTCCGGAAAATTCAGTGCGAGTTCTATTTATACCCTCGGAAAACAAAAGAGTGCCAAAGCCAGGTATTGGCTCAATTTTACGTAAGTTTTTTTAATAATTGTTTACTGACACGCAAAATTTAATAAACAAAAACTTGGAAATTTGGAAAAGATGCATCAATTAATTATACAAAATCCTTAAGTCTAAACGTAGAACCAATTTCACTACCGTTTTCAGCACATTTGGAAGTACAAATATCCTGAAGTTCAACTCTCTCGGCACTCATAACGTGTCAACCGTTTTTAACACAGCTAGGGCCATGTACTGCCGGAAAAGTGGACCCACATCTTAGCTGGACCTTGCGAGTGTTATCTTCAAAAGGGTATATTTTCCCACTTCGTTCCGTACCATCGTCAAATGTGATGCTGCGATCTGCACTTTTCGCCAAAATGTACGGAGTCGAACTGCTCTGCCAATGTATGAAGTCTTCAAGAATGTTCATAAACATCTCCTGCAAGCGTATCTCTGACCTGAAAATTGCGCGGATCCCTCCATGTAGCATATTCACTGCCCGATTTGACTCGTCATGGCTCCGGCTTTCCTGGTATGTGAGCTCACGGCTCTCATGTGTGCAGTACTCAATTTTCTGTGTTTGTTGGCTTCCAATTATGGACACACAGCCTGTTCCTTATGGACACACAGCCTGTTCCTTGGCTATTGGCCTCGACTTCCATAGTTGTGGCCCCAAACGGCGAGGTGTCGACAATTTCGGCCTCCAGATTGTGACGTTAGCGCCGGCCGAAATCGTATTTTTACGTATTGGAATACGTTCGAATTTGACCGCCGCCAAAACTTCGTCACAAATTGTCCGAAAACATCGCCGAGGCACGAAGAAACAATCGAGGTGCGCAGAGGTCACGAGCCGTCGCCGATCAGCGCATCCCTGCCTAAAATCCTGCACAAATTACGGCGTATGGTAATGTATAAATAAGAGGTATCGTACGTTGTGAAGGAGACTTGACTTGCATCCAGCGATCCGAACCAGCTTCCTGCCTGGGGCCCTCTGGGGCCCAAATCCTGGTCCCGTCCGAAGAACCTTTTGACTTTTAGTCCTAGAACCAATCTTTCCCAGAAATCCCCGAAAGATCAAAGTGGCCCATTGATTTTCAATGCCTGTGATCTCCGTCGAGCCAATTCAGGAGTTATCTTGTCTAAAATTCAGACGTGGATCATTGTATATATGCCTGTCTGGAATTTGGATACGTTTACTCTTCGAAACCGACGTGGTCTAGAACTCGTACGTGGATCATTGTTTATATGCCTGTTAAGGGTTTTAGATCTCCTCGGAACCGCTTCCCGACAACATTCACGTAATTCATTTAGAAAACATTTTAAAAGCGAGGCCCTCCAGGTCTGTGCATAAACTTGAACCATTTGCGAGGTTAAGTGCCCGCAACGAAACTCCCGTAATTAACGTACCCGTAAAAATTCAGAGCTTCACTCACCTCCTCGTCCTGAAGATTTCTTATGCTTTCCGCAGTGCCCCAATTCATAGTACATAACCTCCCCGAGTCTAAACCAAAAAAAGGTGAGGTTAGCTTCAAGCTAAAAGTAATTCATGTAGCTTAAAGGAGGTTTTACTCACCTTGAATAACGTAATTAGAAAACCCCTGGTTATTACCTAGAAACCCCTGGAATTTAAGTAACAGCTTTAAAACGCAAATTTGGCTTAAAAGTCATTAGTTGACACCTGATATTTAATTCCACCGTCTTCTCACTTATCACACGAGGTTTTGCGGGCACTGCAGAATAGCTTCGACGTAACGGGGTTACGTCTCACATCAAATTCATTCTCAACACCCCGAAATAAGAGTAAATCTAACTTTATTTCATGCCCACGATAAAAATAAACTTAACCTAGATTCTGTTTCCAGTTTAGCCGAGTAGAGGACGCTCTCCTAACTACGAGCCGCCCTCGTCCGGTAGCCGAGAAGATACGACCGGAGAAGTATCGTGGCTTGCCTAACCCAGTAGGCGCCAGCCTGCCCGTGATACATTGAAATCCAAATCTTTTATTTGAAAATACATGGAATATTTTAGTTATTATTTTAAACTGTAAATAGGTATATAAAATAAACCGCTTTATTTGCGGCGGCAATATCCGGATGCCTAAAAAACGTAATATGGCGGAATAAGAACATTAGCACCCATTGCAAAACCCGCATATATAAGACCTGCCTTAGACCCGTAATGACATACGGAGCAGAATCGAGAGCTGATACGGCAACGTCCAAAAGACAACTGAGAACGGCTGAAATGAAAACTTTGAGAATGATCACAGGCTACACACTACATGACAGGAAGAGAAACGTAGAAATAAGAGAAAAATGCGAAGTTGGCGACATAGTTCGGTGGACGAGAAACCGCAGAAGACAGTGGAACGAACACATAAATAGAATGACGGAGGATAGACTGGTTAAGATAGTTAGAAACGAAATCCCTCCAGGCAGAAGACTCCCTGGACGACCACACAAGAGATGGAGGGATAGCTGGCAATCCACATCGCAGGAATAGGCTTACACCCATACCCAGAATAAAACAGGCAATTTGCCTATCAAATAAGAATAAGAAGAAGAAGAAGCTTTATTTGATGTGTACTTGATTGTATATTTGAGTTAACCTGACTGGACCCTGGCATCTGGCTATCTGGCTGTAAAATTATATGTTGAAAATTTCCTTAACAATGGTAATTATTTATTGCACAAAAATAAGTAAATAATTAGTAAGATCAGAGTGTTATAAGATGACCTCGGACCAGCTCTGATATAAGCCTCCAGCCCACACTGACGGTACCATCTGCTTTCGAGTATACCCTTTCCGGTGTGTGACCCCGTTTTCTGTACTTTTTCAACCGTAATTATACCGTATGTTTAGTTTTTATCGGCAGATTTCGATTAACTGAGTAGCGCACTGTGTATCGCAAAATGTCTTATTTTATTGCCCTACTCGTTTTTTCCGGTTCTTTGTGTGGCTAAAATTGGGATTCGCAAGTGTATTATAGCTTGGTATTGTTAAAGATAACCTCATATTCTTCAGAAAACCATGAAAATGCCTTCGAATCGCAATTGATGCTATGTGGGATGCAATTTGCATGTCTTTATCTTAAATTACTACGAGTTAATTGCTTATTATTAAAAAGAGTCTCCTAAATCTTACTTTTAAACAAACTAAATTTGGTTATTTACAATTGATCGATGAACCCTAGAGTAAGGAAATCTGTTTGTGTTGTTGAGTATCCTTTGGAAAATATACTTTGTTAGTCATTCATTGCGTTTAATTGCAAAAATATTTAGCGCAGAAGCGAATATCATAGCAATACATATACTCTGTGCACATCCTTTTGCATGAAGTTTGGTCATGAAAGCTTCGCCAATTTAGTTGTGTAAAATTATGTTGTATTTAAACCACGTTTATATTTGAGGTTATGGTTTTTAAATGCATTCAAATTAAAAAACACCTTCAAATGCAAAGTTGCCATATTTAAGCAGAACGTAAAATAGAACTTTAGTATTTTTATATATAGTACTATAGTATAGTATAGTAAGCGGCACGATGGCGGAGAGTGTTTACGTTCTTTGCTCTGCCAAAATATGCGTAAGATATTGAGATTACACAGCACCTAGGATTCTGAGGTGATGAATTTACAGAAGTAAGTTGTAGCGGTGCCTTATGATGTAAATCCGGGGCTCTCGGAATAACGCAAAAGTGTAATTTTACATTTGTGATTAGTCCGAGAGCGGTCTGCAATTTTGGCCGCTGCGGCCAAGATCTGCGGCCGCGACGGTGCTAATATGTGGCGGGCGACTTCTCCTGTTGTTGTAGCGGTGCCAGGAGCCTCTGAGCGGATGCTCAACCAGGTATCTGCGGATTCTTACGTGAATTATTACAGGTATGTTAATACATATTAAGGTGCGGGTATTTGCGCTTAGAGATTAAGCGGTCGAGAATTGCTTTAAGCGGTTAACCCTACAAGATAGTCCAACAACCAACCGAGGGTTTTAGCATCAAGGATTAGATTTCCCGAGAAAGTTCAGCAACCAAGGTAAAATCGAATTCTAGCGGCTTCGCCTCTAAGGAAAGTTTTGGAATCAGGGCTGACAGTTCAGCTTGCCATTTCCCATGAAGCCTGGACTGGTAAGGGTTGGAGGTCTGCTCCGTTAGGCAGTTCAGCTTGTCAGATCGGAGGACACAGGTAGGAGAGGATTTGGGATTGAAACAATTTTTTGGCTTCGCTTAATTGTTTCGCCAGTTACCAATCTATTTCGGGCCAGCCCGTATATTTTCACTTGAGTTATAATCCGTTGTATTTCAAATAATGTCAAATCCTGTTTCGCGCAATGGTACCTATTCTGGATTTCCCGAATTGTTCATTATCGCAGCGGCCACTCTTCAGCTGTTTTCTCGCCGATACCTTGCTTCGCGAGCATTCCTGCATTTCAACGAAGCAACAGCCTTCCGTGAAATCATTGTGCGTGCTATTGCACTACAATTAATTAATTTCGTTTTCGAGAGCTGATGACCTAAATCAGGTATGATTGCGCTTCTTTGTTCATTATTCAAACTTTTAATACCCCTTTCCTTAGCTTTTAATTAACAGTTTAAACCACCGCATTCAATCTGGACGCAAGCCGTCCTAATTATCGAATCCGCCGAATGAAGTTCATCTCGAACCCTTCCACATGGAATTAAATTCTGCTGCGAACACGGGATATTAGGACAATCTTGGGTAGTTTACGACAGCAACCCGGGCCAACTTATACGCTGCAAGTAACAGACTCCGAAATCCAAGGTTAGTCACTATCTTGGCGTTTATCGCTCGCTTTGAAGGCAGATGAACAAACCGGCCATCGAAGTTATTTGGTTCGGCTGGTTAAATTGGTTCACCGTTAATAATAATTAATATTATAAATTTAATTTTCCAAAACTGACCACTGTCAGAATTACAACTATAACTTCAATCATAACTTAATTACATATGCTTTTATTGGATATGTATTTGACGTTTACAATATTTAAACTTAATCTTTCATTGAACTGTAATTTTGGTGTTTATTAAGCAACTTGTAAAAGGTGCTCACACGCCGCTTGTAATTAATAACAGGGTGAAGGGTTGAACTATATGAAAGTAATAAGCTTATTCCTTGCATTATTTGTGATTTAAACTTAATTGGAGAACCCAAAAGGGGTTTATTTTTTACTGTAGTGCGTGCTGCATTCTTCAGCATATTTACAGTACTGTATTGTGACATTTTGATTATATTTAAATCAATTTTAATGTTTATTACTAACTTTACGAGACAACTAATAATTGCTTATTAAATATACTTCAGTTGTTTGTTGTTAATTCGTTAATTACTTGAAATCTTGGGATTTCTGGCGCCCTGTGTTTTTTAAAAAGAGCTTGCAGAAGTACAGCTGATGCTTAGAACCTACGACCCAAGGCCGCCGAAATTTGAGTTAGCTAGGGCCATCGCGGTAAGTAAAGAGTTTTCAGAGCTGCCGTGGTGTATAAACGGTAGGGGGGTTGATCTGCGATTTTTACTGCCATTGATTATTATTAGTAATCAATCGCAGGTTGGCTTCTTTATTGTTTCAGGATCAGGAAAGGAAGTTGAGCGTTCAGGACTGGGGCTGGTGTGTTGCTGGTCAGAACTGGTGGACTCATGTTACTACACCACCATGACATTTTGAACATTTGTGAGCTATTTGTGGCTAAACTTTGAGTAATTCTAAGTGTTTTGTGATTATTATGTTTTATTGTTATTACTGATGTTCTGTTGGCCCGTTGGCCTTTAAACACGCTTCAGAACTACCTTTGAACCAATCGTAAGCCTGGATAAAGTGTGAAGGAAGGTTCGACGTGTTAACAATTTTGTGCGAAGTGGGAAGAAAGTTGAATAGTAATAATTACGTCGGTTACCATGACTATGTGATTAGTTTTTCTCGCTAAGGTGACTTGATCCGATTGAGGTACTCAAATTTTTAACATTTTCTCCTATAAATTGATAACGGATGGAGATAACGCGATGCGGTTTTCACTAAAATTTACCTAATTTTATGATGGCTGAGGATCTGCCAAGAAAATAGTACCGTCCCATTAAACATTTTTCCAAAAATAACAAAAGTGTGTAATCGCTGCAGATAACGCCCTCTAATTTATTTGTTTTAAACTAAACGACTCAACAAAAAATTTCTTTTAAAAGACCATAAAATGCTCTTTCAAACGACACAAAAAATACTAAAATCGGCTGAATGTTTCAGGAGGTATTAAACTGTAGATTATGAAAAATGTATTGGCATCCCCTCCCTTATTTTGACAGATGCGAAAAACAAGTCACAAAGCAAAATGATGCGGTATTGCCCAAGCTATCAAATGATGTTTTCAGTAGAAATATAACAAGTGCTTGAAAAATTTCCGGAAATATTTTGAAATATGTTCTGCAGCTATTTTTTCTTGGAGGCATGCACGAATGCTTTTGTTGACAAAAAATAGCTGCATAACATATTTCCAAATATTTCCATAGGGAAATTTTTTAAGCACGCGTTATATTTTGATAGAGAATATCACGAATGAAAAACACAGTAAAGAAAACATTTTTATTAAAAAAATTACGAAACTAATATCTAAGTACTAATAGTTTACGGTTTTTTGTGATGACATTGACATAAGTGGAAATTTTCCGGTAAATTTCCGATTATCAATTTTCGCCGTTACCATGGAAAATTTCCAACTAAATTTACAAACGGGATATTCTCAAAGTTATAGCTCATTTTCTAACTTTCCTAAATAGCGTGACTTCCATGTTGCTTCTATAGCCCCTCTATTTACAAATAGTAGCGACATCCTGGGGCAAACCTGATGCAAACATGAAAATACAAAAAGTTACTAAACGGTAAATTTCAGTGCAAACAGTGAAGAAATAACTGATCTGAGTACCTGAAATCCTTTTCTGCCAATATTTTTACACTTATCGACACAACACCGTGGCATTTCCACGTCCTCGACTTAGAATTTGCCCCCGAAGAGAAAAATGAATAAAATCACAACAAATGTCAATGTCACATTTTAATTAATTATAGAACTTCCTTGGCAATTTTTAAATATGCTAGGGACTTAAGGGATACCAACGTGATTTTGCCCCAGCGGCAACATCAAAGTTTGTCGCTACTGTTTGTATATAGAGGGGCTATAGTTCCTTCATAGCAGTTACGCTCCCTAGCGGCGGAATGACGAACTTGAAAATAATTTCCAGCAATTTCTACTGCCCACTTTATTTATAAGAAATTTTTCCCAAACCTCTAGGCGTTACCATTGTCCACATACAGCCGCTCCGTACCCTTCTCCGGACACCCTGTACTAATGACGACTGCAGTCGGTTGATCTGTGTCCTCATTAAATATCGTAAACAGCCGAAGCCTTTTAACATGCAGAAATTGATTACATCGGGAAGCTTTTACCTCTTTTATGTAGTACATTAAATAAATTAGGTAGTAGGTATAGTCAGGGCCGTAACTAGGTATAGGCCGAGTAGGCCTCTGCAAGCGGCAAGGGCGCCAAAATGGCACTGAAAAAAATAATTTCTTTTGTACTAATAAAAAACAAATATAAACAACTGGCCAATTTTACAAATAAATTAATTTGTAATTTTAACGATTTTAGTCCTAATCATTCTAATTATAATAATGCGAATTGCGCCCAATCTGGTCGATACATTACATTGCCTTGTGCAATTTGCAAAGGAAATGTTATACGTCTACCAGATTGTAACAGCGTTTATTTTATAGTTCTCACCTATATCAATCAAAAAATTAGAATTATTAGCTTGTTAGCCCACCGCATAGGTGGCCTTTTTCTAATTATAAAAATGTTTCCATTTTTAAAACAATGTAGGTACAGCAGTGGCCACAAATTAACTTAAATTTTTAACAACTGTTGAAGCGGGTCCACTGATATTACATATACATTCACTGCGTTGGGCTCATTGCTGATACAGTCGTCCATTGCAACAATCATCAGAACACCACATACCGATTTTGAGAGCTTACTTGTTCCACTAGTATGATATTTTCCGCTACAATCATTTTTCCGGTAGAATTTGTTCAATTTAAAACACTTCTGCGACGTTACAGGATGGTAGCTTTTATTAAAAAAAGAATAATCGAAATTGGCCTGATGCAAGGCTTATACTACGTGCGGACAGAAAAAGCTTCACGTTTTAAATATAATGGTTACTAGCTGTTACCCGCGACTTCGTTCGCGCGAGGTTCGTTATTTGTGTATTAAATAATGACTAATTACTTTCGGTCATCCTATCCCATCCTATCCCCGTCCAGTCCCGTCCTGTCCAGTCCCGGCCCGTCCCATCCCGTCCCGTCCCGTCCTCTTCCATCTCATCCCTTCCCTTTCCGTCCCGTTCCGTTCCGTCCTGCCGCGTCCCTTCTCGTCCCTTCCCGTCCCGTCCCTTCCCGTCCATTCCCATCCCGTCCCGTCCCGTCCCCTCCCCTTCCATTCCTTCTCCTTTCCTTTCCGTCCCGTCCCGTTCCGTCTCGCCTCGGCCCGTTTCGTCCCGTCCCTTCCAGTCCCGTCCAGTCCCGCCCGTCCAGTCCAGCCCCGTCCCGTCCCTTCCCTTATGTCATGTCCACCGTCTTGGACTTAAAAATAAATGCCATTTTCGCAATCAACGTCCCAAAAAGCCTCAATAACGACACCCATATCGTATTTTAGGTTTATTTACCCCATTTCACCCTCTAAGCGGTTGATTTTCGGAAAATCACGAAATATGTGTTTGCTTATTTGTTTTTAGGAGTACTCCTACCAAGTTTCAAGTCGAAATGTTTATCTAATATTATTTATCCATATAAAATTGGAACCCCCATTTTACCCTTTTAGGGGTTGAATTTCGAAATATCCTTCCTTATTCCTTGTATACATCATAAAGGGAACCTCTGTGCAAAATGTCTAGGTCCAAGGGTTTGGTCTGGGGCGTTGATGAGTGAGTGAATGAGTGAGTCAGGACTTTCAGTTTTATATATTGATTATTACAAAACAGTATGACAGTGTGGCTGCGAATACAGAACCTTATTCTACGTTCACATGTTACTACGCATAATTGTAATGCTACCTGGTTTATTTACAGTAGTTTAGCATTTATTAGTTTTGCCCTTATAAATGGTAGCTTTTTGACTGGGCCAGGTTCGCTTTATACCTACACTGATTTAAAGAAGGTACTTCAACTTAAAGAACATTTATTGTCTATTAAGTAGAGTTGGAAAATAACTAAATAGATAATTCATAAATATGTACAAAGTAAATTTTATTTTAACATAAATCTCTTCGGTATGGTGTAGGTAGGCAACCTCAATTGTCTGCGTGCCCGTCCGGGATTCACGGTATGGTGGTCGAGGGAATCAAGAGGGAATTTTACTAGTGTTGGTAGACCTGTAACACAGTAATCGATTATTGACAGTTGGCGGTATTGTAAACAAACTTGAATAATTATAGTTTGCTTTAATTACCAATAGCTAACTGAGGGTTTGCAGAGCTCTCACCAGATGAAGCCCGCGGGCCAGGTCAGGGAATCGGGATAATTTTCTTCGAGTTCGGAGGAACAATTTGATTTTATACGTAGTTGCTCTCCCTTTTGGGCATCAAGGCGGTAGGGGAAATGCGTGCGGGACGATCTGTCGTGTCGTTCGTGCATCGCGACGAATCTCCGGCCGTGGGTAACCTGGAGCGCAAGTAACGTAAAACGCGAAATTTTAAATGCTCATAATATTTTATTAGGACTAATTCGCATTTAAAATAGAAGTAACCGTTACATAATAATATGTAATTATTTGTTTATATTGTATTATTTTAACATATTGTTATGTCTTTACCAGCTTTTGAGCGCACACCATAGGTGGTCTTATTCTCATTAAGATAATTTTTGTATTTTTAAAATAAAGAAGTTACAACGGAAAATGTTTTCAACGTCTTTAACATCTTCATCAATGTCTTCAATACAGAAAGCGCGCTGCAAGAAAAACTACTTTTGCTAGATCGAATTATGGTTGATGTCTTCAAAATTCTCTACAAAATAGGTAAAAAATATCTTAATTCTGATAATAATACAGAAACACTTAGTAAAGCGAATTACATGGGTTTGGAAATTAAAAATAAACATTGCAGCCAGTGGTATTTGAACCCGTGTTCACTGATAAATGCATATGCTTATCCTTGTGCTATAAATAACGCAGTGGCGTTCCGATTTTGGTTACACCATATGTTTATACAGGGTGTTCGGATAATAGGGAACCATACATTGATGGTGAGTTCTACGCATTAAAATAATAAAAAAACTTCATATGCAGTACTGTCCGAAAATCGTTATTGGGGTAGATACCGACCCTTAAAGTTTAACTTTTTTTTTTAATTTTTATTTATTTTTTATAATTGAAAAGAAAAACAATAATAAGTGCAGGTAAACAACTCGACAACAAACAAGCAAAAATTGGATTTTTGTTATCAAGGCTAATCAAATAATAACCCTGAAAAGAAAAGCCTTAAAACTTTAGATAGAATTTCTAACCAAACGGTTTATGTTACGCATACCAAACAAGAGTACATTAATTTTGAATTTTTTTATTCCCTACATCTACAAGATGCCGTATCTAGATCGGAGGTATGTCTTCTGATATAAAAGTTAAGACTAAAAAGAAAATATGGTTTTAGGTTAACTGTCAGTTCAAAACACATGTTATCGATTATTTTTCTTTTTGTTTGTGAGCATTTCAATAAAGAGCACGTACACCAAGTTTAAAGTAGTTATCTACTCAGTTATAAAAAATAAATAAAAAATTTAAAAAAAAAGTTAAACTTTAAGGGTCGGTATCTACGCCAATAACGATTTTCGGACAATACTGCATATGAATTTTTTTTATTATTTTAATGCGTAGAACTCACCATCAATGTATGGTTCCCTATTATCCGAACACCCTGTATATAGGGATTTGTAAAATGTTCTACTGACTACATAATAATATGTATTGTATGTATGTATTATCATTAACCTCGTTTTTACCTTGCGGTGTAGAGGCTGGTGCTTTATGTGCTTGCATTTGGCGGTACAATGCTCAACTTGCCCCGGATTCGGGATGAAAAGTTGGAGCGCGCCTTTTGTGCTTGCACAGCAACCATTGTGTGAAGTGTGTGTCATGTTGACTTTTTTAAAATTAGAATTGTGTCTTCTAATCTTGGTTTCGATTCTCATTTTATTTGTGTTGAATTTTCTTATTTTAACATTTAGTTGTTTTTTTTCAAAATGTTTTAATAAAAAATGTTGGATTTATTTTTGAATATCTACCTGTTTGTTTGAATATATTACATCATATATCCGGAGATAAATGTAGAAGTCATACAGTATCATTAGTATGTTTTGTTACATATAACGTTTTTGTACTGAGGGGCGCAAAAATGTTGGCTTGCCTACAATAAAAATTTTCCTAGTTACGGCCCTGGGTGTAGTTATCAACTGCATTTAATAAGTAGCTATTCAGTAAATGGCGTTCGATTAACGTTATAATGAAGCCGTTAAGCGTCACTGATTATTGTGTATAGCTCTGCAAGTTTTAAGTACTTAATTAAGCGAATAAGATTGTTATGATATTATTTTTACCCTATTGAAACATATGAGAGTAGGCCGAAGTCTTGCCGCCTTTTCTGAATTTATTTTAACAATTAAATTTTAATAACCAGCAAAAAACACATGGACAATTGACAGTTTTATAAATTTTAGCCAATTTGCTGTTTTACTGATTTACTAGAAGTTAATGGCAAATGTGCAAGGCAATTGCAGGTATAAAATGCGAATCATGAGTCTATCGCAATAAAGAAAATAAAAATTTGGAACAATGTAAGACGAATACAGTATTTAACTAATTTTTGGCATGTTTCTAGTTAATCGTAGGCGATGCGTAGTGTGCGTGCGCATTTTTTAATATGGCCTAAAAAGCGAAATTAACATAATAATCCTTTCGTAGTTAAAATTTATCTGAAATAACTTGTATGGACCTCAGCAGTATAGCCGCTGACGTCTAAGAGCAGCCTTCGACGTCAGTCATTGAAATATTTCAGAAAGTCAAAGGTTAAGTAGGTTTTATGCATGGAAACACTTGCGTTTTCAATAGTTTAAAAAAGACAAATTTTAAATACGTCAGGCCAAAATTTTATACAGAAATATCTAACTACCTATAATTAATTACAGAACCACATTCCATGGTGTTATTTATTATAATTACGAAATTTAAACTCCTACATTTTGTTCAAATTTTCCTTTTGTATCCACGAATCTATGCGTACTCAAATACTTCTTCAGATGTAAATTCCAGTTTTCGGTTACAAACCAAAAGCAACACTCTAGTTGTGTAACTGTGAATTCTTAAACAATGTTGACTAATTAAATGGGGATT
Source organism: Agriotes lineatus (assembly GCA_940337035.1). Lineage (NCBI taxonomy): Eukaryota > Metazoa > Arthropoda > Insecta > Coleoptera > Elateridae > Agriotes > Agriotes lineatus. Next base: position 36,516 of record CALNHX010005040.1, read on the forward strand.
ATACAAATGTAAACATATATTTTCAACCACAAATACCTTTTAATGTGGCTAAATTATTAAAACCAAAAATTTCTCGATTTTATATTATTTTTTTCATAGTTTATCAAATAGTATATCCTAAGTTATTTATATATATATTATATTGTAATGGATTGCATATAAGAAGATTAAGTTAATTTATTCATACAAAACAAAGGTTTGATATTATATTAAAAAAAATATTAAAATATTTCATTATTAAATTAACAAAGATGAATTTGGGTATAATAAAAGGATATCAGAATTATTAACATGTATCTAAAATGATTTAAAAGTTACTTGAAATAGAGTGGAAAATTGATAGCAAATATTAATTTTATGGATACAAATAAATTTTGATAGAAAAACATATAACAATATTTTGTAAAAAGCTAAAATTTTAAAAATAAACCTTTTTCTAATATGATTTATTAATCTATTTTGGTATATGAGAGGGTTTAATTATAATTAAATTGTCGGGAAGAGAAGAAGTGTAAATTTTAAAATAAGAAGAATATAATGAAGATATAGAGAAGATGTGTATGGTAAGAAGAACATAATTTAAAATACTACATAACAGGCTATTGAAATAATTTCTAGAATTGGATGTTGAACCTAGTTTATTGTCAAATAATTACATCTTGTGAATTGTATAGCGTGTATTTACTGAAAATAGGACACTGCAGGATTTTTGCAGTGAGAGTCTTAGGAATTGGAAGTGGTTTCCATCTGATGAAGTTGACCTTTGCTGAACTTTTGTTGGAGTGACGTTTTGAGATTGGCACTAGTTGAGGTGACGTCCTGTGGCTTCTGACAGATTGGGATTCGCATTATTTGGATTGTCAATATTTTATTTGGAAGGGAGAGTGTGTTCATTGCTGGAGGATTTGGTCGAGGTTCGTGTTGCTGAATTGTATGCTGATTGAGAATTGGAAGGAGGCATTTCCGAGGGTATTAGCAGTTTTTGACAGTAGGATGGACTTGTATTGAGATTAGTTGGTATACATTTGGATCTTCGAAAAGGCGGATTCAGTTCTTTGGACGAGCTACGGTCACAAGTATTTATTGAACAAACTAAAATAAACAGTAAAAGAGTGAAATGTGGTAATTACTAAAAGGACTACCTACTATTTCATGTTTATTGAATGACCGGTAGTGTAGCAAGGAGGTATTTGCGATTGATATTCCCTGTACATGATTTGAAGTAACACTGACGTTCATTAAAATTGTCAAAAATATTTGACATCTTACGTATGTTCATTAAACAAATGATTTTTCAAAAATAATAAACAGTCTTGATATTGCGTGAACGGACTTGTTTTTGAGAGTAATCATGTTCTACTGAGTTAGAAACATTTAATAACTTAATATTAACGATTCATATTAAAGGGCATAAGAAGTACTTGAGTTCATTTTAATTGAGAATTTATCTAAAACAAAAATAGAATTCGTACAGACAAATGTGACATATAAAGAATATCAAATAATTGTCGTAATGTAAAATAATTAAATATGCAACTCATATTGCAGTGTAGTCAATCAGTGCATAATTAGACGCCGCAACGTTAGGCTTAATAATATTAGGTGAGGCTACTGCAATATATTTGAAAAAATAGAATAAAATTGATAGTGTTCGTCGAAGGCTTCAGCAATAGTACCATAGAGTTTCTGTCCTCGTGGCTTGCAATACTTTATAGCTATTTTTAAAGACCATTTACATATTTAATATTTTGATTAAACTTCTAATTATTTAAAATCATTTAATGAAATTTGTTAATGGAGCACAGTTTTGTTACTAAAATGTTCATTTGCAGAGTGGGGCAGTTTGTTGTTACATTATTATTACTAATTTATGATATAGGTACATATTTTAAAAAAGTTGACTTCGCGGAGTACAGACTCGATTGTAAACTCATTCTTTTTAAATGAGAATTTTAAAGCATCTGTTTATATAGAAACACTTATTAATTTTAGATATACCGGGTGACAATGCGACCAGGGCCATGCATCTATCTCCGTTACTTATGAATGAATTTGAATGAAAGTTGATACAGCGATACTAGACATAATTTCGGACTGACGTACAAGTATAATCAAAATGGCTGACTTCCGGTTTCACCGGAAATAACACATACTTTGATTTTTTGAATGGATCATCCTATATATTTTATGTTTTTCGCAATCTACGTCTCAAATAACATACAACAGTGCTGCCGAATTTGCTTATGTAATACACAGAAATATTAAAAAAATAATTAATTATGTAATATTTGGAGGTTAGTGAGTGATGAAGTGTGAATTGGCGCACAGTAACAAAATCAACATTTGGGAACCGTATCGTAACTAATTCACCTAAGCACGAAATTAAACACCAGATATTCCAGGGTACATGTAGAGATATAAAGTAGAAGCAAAGAATATAGATATTCTTTGGTAGAAGCTAAGAGAAGCAGGTGCAGATAGGCAACACACACAACAGCGTAGTGCACATAAAGTTGTAAGGCAACAGTATAGCGCGCATAAAGTTACATACACAATTGGAGGAATAACTCGTAAAAATGTCATATTTTCAAAAGCAACAGAATTAGGAAAGTGGAGAATCTTTAACAGAAGAGGGAAGAAGAAGACGAGAAGCGGAAATAAGTATGTTCGGCGTAAGTAAAAAGACAGCTAGATCTCCCCAAAAGGACAATAGAGATAGGGAACTGAAAAATATGTTGAGGGAGATGATGAAGGACATTAAAGAAATCAGACGGGATCAAGAACAGGGTCGAGAGGAAATGCAGATGATGAGAGAAGAAATTAAAGATTAAAGATTAAAGGCAAGTTGAGATATGATGAGACACAAAGAAATGTGTACATAAATAATGATCTGAGAGTAAAGGAAAGAAATGTGCAGGGTATAATTAGAAAGATGGCGAATGAAAAGAAAAAACAGGGAAAATTGTGAAAATAGGCCACAAAAAACTAACAATCAACGGGCAAACACAGATATGGAGCGAAAAGGAAGGAAAACGTATAGCTACGGATAATCAAGAGAGCAAAATGGCGGCAAAAAAGTAGTAATCAAAAGCCAGACAGAAACACAGCTGATGACGGACTTAGAGACAGCGTCGGACTGGCAAAATTTGGCCTACCGGGCAAAGGATGCATGTGGCCTCCACATGTAAAAATAATAGAGAAGGGGGGGGGCGCACAGCCCCCGGCTAAAGGGGAGTCCGGGAGGCAAAGCCCTGCCGGGAGCTGTAGGGACCTCGAAGACCGAAAACGCACTCTTCTTACCAGTAATGGCACAGTACAGTAATGGCAGGTGAAAGTACAACAAAATCAATAACTAAGATAAAGAAAACGATGAGCAATGGAAATACATAGTATATTATAGACCAAGGTAGAGAAGACATTTTTCTCAGTCGAGCAGAATTATTTCCCGAGATACGAAGCATCGAGTGAAATAAGTTGCGATGCTGAATGCTGATAAGTCTTCTCTGCAGTGGTTTATACAGGGTGATTTTTAAGTTGATTCTTTCCGTTTACCAGGACATAAAGCTAAAAAAATAAGATTTTTTTCATTTACCACTTTTGCGAAATATCAAAACTAAAGGAGGTTCAGGGTGTTAAAGTTTCAAATTAAGAACTAAAATTACTTAACAAAAATTCAACTAAACTTCATCTAACTTAAATGATATGTTCAAAATGATCACCATTCGCTTCTACACATACGTTCTGCGTATAAGAGCGACGCGGCAGCGGCATTTTGACGACACTCCCAGTAAATAATAAGCATATTTACTAATTCATTATTTTGACAAACATGACCATTATTGTAGTAATAATACATCAATAAAATTACAATGGAAAACTAATTGGCAGGACATTACTTGACAACAGAGATAAACAAAAATAAAATTGTCCAGCAGCTTTTGTGCCAAAGTTTAGTTTTTAATTTGAAACTTTAACACCCTGTACCTCCGTTAGTTTTAATATTTCGGAAAAGTGGTAAATGAAAAAATGCTTAGATTTTTACCTTTATTTCCTGGTAAACGGAAAGAATCAACTTAAAAATCACCCTGTATATTATTTTTTCCACTACTAGCAGTTTTATTCCTTTTATAATTAATTGCTTTTACATTAATAACAAATAAAATCATTACTAACCAGTAGTTAATAATGTGTTTTCATTATTAACCAGTGGATAATACTGAAATATTATTGACCACTAGAACAGAAATTCATCTTCTTGGCTCGAAAACAAAAGTAAATAATGATATCGTTTAATGCAACCTATTAGTGGAAAAAATATAGGTACAAATGATTTATAAACTTTGAGTTTGGAACAATTATAACGAAAAAATATAGATAATTATGATTACAAGCTTTGACCTTATAATAACTTTTACACTCTATTCCATTATAATAATTATACTTCACAGTATGAATCAGATCAATAGTTTTGATTTTAAAGAGACTGATCTATTTGCGAACGTGTCAATGATTTCGTCGAAATTCAAGCTTTGTCTAGATGGCAGCATAGATAAACCAGCTGCGGGAACCCCACACATACAATCATGTTCATTCCACGACTACTAAGAAATAATAGATGCATGATGCATGCAAATGAATGCACAAACAAAACTGGGACAATACTTTGACGCAAAGTTTGAAATTTTGTTTGAATTTTGTAAAAACATTTGTGCATTTTTATGTTTATAGGTATTTTCGAAAAAATATTGTGTGGACATTTTGGCCTCCAACCTGGATTGGCCTACCGGGCATTTGCCCGGTTGCCCGGTGGGCCAGTCCGACACTGCTTAGAGAGAAACGGGATTATGAGAAACGGATGTGGGAAAAAAACAGAAAAAAAAGTCTTCTACTTAGGTACTTGGAATGTAAGGGGCACGTTTCATGAAGGAGCATTAAAAAGTTTATAAAACGCAGCTCAAAGGTATCATATCGATATATTGTCAATCTAAGAAGCGAAATAAAGAAAATTTAATAATAGAATTAGAGGAGTACATTTTTTTCAATAGCTGTAATGAGAAAAGAATACTGGGACAGGTTTTTTAGTTAGCAAGAAATTGAAACATGCAATAAAGAGTTTTAGTCCGATGTCGGAAAGAATGTGCTAGTTGGAAATAGAAGTAAATCAGGAGCTGATCCATCTGATAAACATACACGCCCCCACAGAAGAAAAAGAGGATGAAGCTAAAGATGAGTTTTATGAAGAATTAGAACAAAGTTATGATAAAATACGAAATAAGGGGTTTCTAATATCTTAGGAGATTGCAATGCTAAAATAGGGCGGGAGTAAATATATGCCACAATAATAGGAGAACACAGTAAATATAAAAATAGCAATGGAAATGGACAAAAGCTCATAGGATTTGCAGCAGGGAGAAACATGAGAATTATTTGTACGTTTTTTGAACATAAGGAGATTCACAAGGGAACTTGGGTGGTACCAGGAACACAAAAAACAAATCAAACAGGCCACATATTGGTACACCAACATTTTGCAAATTATATACAGAATGCTAGAAGTTACAGAGGAGCAGATATGGGTACAGATCACTATCTAGTAAGAATGACAATTAATAAAGAAGTAAAAAGAGCAGAAAGGAACAGAAAAGGGAAGACTGCAGGTTGGAAGGTAGAAGAATTACTAGTAAAAGAAAAAAATCCGTATATCAGCAAAAAATACGGGAAGAATATGTCAATAAGAAAGAAGAGAGAGCAGTAGAAGAAGTATGGAGAAATATCGAGGAAATAATAAAGGAAGCAGCAAATGTGACCATAGGAACAAAAACATCTAAGAAAAGAAATAGATGGTTTAATGACAAATGTAAGAAAGCATTTAAAAAAAGGAAAGCAAGAGAAAAAATGTTGCAAACAGGATTAAAAGAGGACGAAATAAAATATCAGGAGCAAAGGAGGGAAACTCAAAAACTCTTACGAAAATCGAAACGAGAGGACCATGAAAGAAAATTAAAGCAGATAGAAGACGAATATAAACAAAAGGAAATACGGAATTTCTACCAAGAAGTAAAGAAGACATACAAAAGAGCGCAGCAATCGCCATTTATATTTTGTAGAGACAAGGAGGGAAAGCTGGTTGGGGAAGAAAGAAAAATAGTAGAGAGGTGGAATGAGTACTTCCAAGAATATTTAGAGGTAGAGGAAAGAGACATCATTTTGGAAGAAGGAGGAAATAGCAGCATAAATGAAGAGGGTATTGTACTTTTAGACACCACTTATAAAGTATTAGCGTCATGAATAAGAAATAAAATTCAAGAACATGCAGAAAAGGAGGTGGGCGAATATCAAGGAAGTTTTAGAAAAAACCGCTCGGTAACTGACCACATTTTTACATTAAAGAAGACACAAACGACTTGCTATGAGCATACACCCTTGCTTTATAGATTTTAAACAAGCGTATGACACTGTTAAAAGAGAACAACTATGTAAGGTAATGAGAAAATTACAGATACCTAATCAATTAATACGATTGACGAAAATGACAATATCCAATACCTCAAACAAGGTCAGAGTAAATGGAATGCTTTCATCGAAATTCACAACAAGTAGAGGCTTAAGGCAGGGTGACCCGCTCTGCTTTTTAATATCTTCTTGGAGGGTATAATAAGAAAGAGTGATATAAATAGAGTAGGAACACTAATAACTAAAAGCCACCAGTGCTTAGCTTACGCCGACGATGTCACCATATTAGCGAGAAGTGTGAAGGAATTATAAAAGACTTTGACAAGCGTAGAAGAAAGCGCAAAAGCAGCCGGACTAGAAATTAATGAAAAGAAAAGTAAATATATGGTTATGACAAAGAAGAAATAAAAACTAGCAGTGAATAAAGAAGTAATTTTTGAGTTAATGGATGGAAGGGTCTTAAAGCTAGAAGAGGTAGATCAGTTCGTATACCTGGGGGTTCTAATAACGCAGAAATACAAGCCAGGATCGAGGGTCTGCAGGGGCCCTAAGTGACTTTTTAAGAAATAAACAAGTGTCGCGTAGTGCAAAAGTGCGGGTTTATAAAACAGTGCTACGGCCTATAGTGACGTACGGCGTGGAAACTTGGGTGATAAACAAAGTAAATTAACATAAACTGGAAGTATGGGAAAGGAACATTTTAAGAAGGATTTACGGAGGCAAATGGACAAACCAAGGATGGGAGCGTAGAGGAAACAGAGAAGTAGAGGAATTGTATGGCGAAGCATCAATAACACAGTTCATAAAAGCACAGCGAGTGAGATGGTTGGGGCACATAGAAAGATTGCCAGACGATAGAGTAACAAAACACGTACACAGAAATGCACTGCTAGATGGTAGAAGAAGAGGAAGGCCACGTACCAGATGGATACGGCAAGTTTTGAAAGACCTGGAAGACAAAGGAGTGCAGAACTGGAGGACTGCAGCAAAGGACCGAAAGATGTGGAAGAAAATCACAAAGCGGTGGGTCTGAAAGGCCTGTTAATGCTTGCATATATAATTAATTAATTATTCTTCAATTTTACATAAAGATAAAGTCGTGTATGATGCATATCGTTAGATTGGTAATTAAATATGCTGTTTAATGGCAAGATCACCCTTGGTAGGTGCCATTTAAAAAAGTGACTTTTTCTTAAAAAACGTGTTTAGCAAATTTTGTTTTTTTATTAAGGGTTCGTTATTGATTTCATTGATAAAATAGCTATTATAATTATTTGCTAGAGTCAATTAGAACATATTTTTTCAAGTCACAACCTTCTATCGTCAAAAATAAAAATTTTGTTTGAAAAAATTTAAAGTTGGAGAGACTAGTTTATGTAATTTGACTTGAAGATTCCGAAAAACAAAATATCCATTTAAAAAATCGAAGTTGGTATTATTTCCGGGGAAACCGGAAGTCGACCATTTTGACTATATTTATCGGTCAATCAGAAATCATCTCTAGTATCTTCATATAAAATTTTTATCTAAATCTATTCATAAATAAAGAAGATATAAGCATGGCCCTGTTCTCATTGTCACCCGGTATAAAGAAGTCGTGACTCACTCACTGACTCATCAACGCCCACCCTAAACCCTTGGACCTAGAAAGCTGAAATTTTGCACAGAAGTTTCCTTTATGATGTATATAAGGAAAGATATTTCGAAATTCAAAGGGGGGTTCCAATTTTGTATCGAAAAATAATATTAAATCGACATTTTGATTTGAAACTTCGTAGGAGTACTCCTAAAAACAAAAAAATAAGCAAACACGTATTTCATGATTTTCCGAAAATCAACCTCTTTAGGGGTGAACTGGGGTAAATAAGCCTAAAAATCGATATGGGTATCGTAATTGAGGTTTTTTGGGACGTTGATTGCGAAAATAGCATTTATTTTTACAAAACCAAATCATTTTTGGGCAGAACAACGTTTGCCGGGTTAGCTAGTTGACAATAAAAATTGCATAAAATCAGCTTTGACATGTCTTACGAAGACACTCTGTATACTGTTGTTTTGGTTTTTTTCATGAAATGTAACAAATAAACCAAAGCTGTTCTTAGTTTTTTTCTGTTTGATTATACGTTATTGCGTAATGTGTTTAACTCCGCTTACTGACGGCAGGGAATTCCCACAACAGTAATGACGTCCCAGTTCTGTGGTAGCATTGCGTATATGCTTATAATGCTCGTAGTGTGTTTTTTAAACACTAATATGAAAACGAGTTTAAAATCAGGTAACATTTTTTCTTGGTTCAACTTTACTTCAAACCAGTATATTTTTAGTTACGTTTATCACTTTGTTTTAAGGGAAACTGAAATATATTATTTGTTTGGCTAACAAGGTACTTAAATTAAAATTAACAACCTTGTTAAAAATGGCAAAACAACAGTTTGTTGCATTTGTTGCCTTAATAGGAAGACAAAAAGACCATAGAATAATTGCAATTACTTTAAGTGTAGCAACTCTGGTAGATAAACATTATAAAAAATAAATTGTACGAGGGATGTTATTCTGTCAATTGTTATAAGTAAAATATAATCATTTTAAAGAAAACCACTTATTGTTTTTTAAAATGTTCTCCAGAAGGTCCTTGGATATTTATGCAAAGTTGCATTACCGTGGTATAACAAAATGCCACGAGAACCATATTTTTGGCGATCACTCTACAATTTTTCAAAGACTTGAGGAAGGCAAAATTCTGTATACCAATAAAAAGTTACAGTTTTACGATCTTCAAGAGGAACTACTGCAAATGAACCACTACGTCTGGAAAAATCAGCAAATGATTTTTGTTGGAATAGTCTCATTTTCAAAAACCCAAACACATTTTTAGTCTCGGGGCCCTAATAATAGATCCAACAATTATCACCCGTAACAATACTAGACATATGTTTTGAAGATCTGTATCGAGCCTTTCTAACATAAATCTGCATCAGTCTACCCGTGCGGCCTTTTGTTCTTCAGTTAACAAATGTGAAATCCACTTGCCAGTCACCTTACACCTAGCTGTTGGTATGAAATATTATGTACTGCCGATGGCCCAATTGCTAGTTCTTCGTAAGTCTCTCTATGAGTTATATTCCGATTTTCAGCACAAACAGCTATCCTACTGAAGGTAGCCTAGATCTCAGTTCATCTTCTTACGTTTAAATTCGTGGAACCAGTAACTCTCTATGGATAACGAATTTTGGTAACTTTGGTCATTATGTCAAACTTCTTTAATAATAATCGTAGAAAAACATTGCCCGAAAAGCATACCGCGGCACTACCATAAGGTCTAATGCATAACAAAGAGCTTATCAAAAATTTTTAAAATTGTCTCTGTATGCACATTAACTCCAAAATTGTGGAAACTGCCAAAAGAATAAGCTTTCCATGTAAGCATATGTTTGTTTTTTCTTTTATTTTAATCCATGTTCTGCCACTAAGAATTATATCCCAGAATACGCAGATATCAGAAATATTAAGCATTATGAAGATGGACATTGTAGACTAATAAGAAGGGAATGCTACTAACTATCTATGTTATTACCTGAGTATTTAGATTGTAGGCAACTATTGAAGTCTATGATTTTCTATTTACATACAATACGATCAATTATTTCCTAGGACAAAGGTGGACATTTTTAATAATAAGTCAGATTTTTTTAATTTGAGATTTAATATTAGCGTACTGACTAACCGTTTAAGCAAACTAATTACTAACACAACATTCGAATACTGTCCAAATGACTAACACCTCTTAGAGGCATCAGTATTTATAATTAGTAGACAATGTCTCATTAAATACCAAACTTTCAATGTGGTGCGAAATTGATATCGAGTTCATGTACCATTGCGCTTGTCAATATACTGCAATGCCTACATCAATTCTGGTTGCCTAACACGAAAATGAAAGAATTCAAAATCAGCACAGAATTAATATTTCGTTTATCGCAAGATAAAGTCAGTATTTGACACTAATAAATGCACGTGATATGATTAGCAGGAACTATACTTTGATTGAGAAAGGTTAGCATTAGATAAAACCGAATCAAAAGGGTTACGTTTAACGTTTTATTCATAATTGATGTTCGTAATGGCAAGCGCACCTTAATTTATGTACCTGGCAGATTTGATTTGGTAACGTGAATACAATAATCTGAATATGATACAGAGATGGTTTGTGGTGTTTAAAAAATTATATGAGCGTTATTAGTAAAAGTTTATGAAGCCAGCAAACGGCAAGGCAGCTGACCGGTAAAGAAACGGTGCAAAGCAGTGCAAGGAAGCAAATATTGCAAAGAGCAATTTAAGGCAACCTATTAAAGGTCACAGACAATTGTGCCGTGCTAATTATAAACTTGTGAAACAGTGCATTTAAAAACTAGTGATTAAAACCAGACTAAAGTTTAAATTGACAATTTCCAAAAAAAGATATTTTAGTTTCTAAGTAAAACATTATATCAAAATTTATTTAATAAAACAATTGTAAAACTTAGTTGCTAGGAAACGAGATATTCAATTGTTAGACTGATGAAAAACAAGCTTTGTAAAATTGTGCTGTGTGCAAGAGGTGCTCACAGTTTTATGTAAAATTCCATATTAAAAAGTTCTCTGTTGAAATTGGAAAGTGGATTTTTAATATTCACCTATCTGGAGAGTGTAGTTGTATAAGTTTTCGTTGTGGTAACAGATGAAGAGGGAGAAGCTCTGCAAAAATTGACCAGGTGCGTTCTACAGCGAGGCCAGTTTTCCGGCAAGTTTTCGAATAGTTGGAAGCATCGGCCCAGATTCGTTCCAGGGAGGTTTTAGCGAGGTAGCGTCTTTTGATTTTATGGATAAGCGGTTTTGGACTCCAAAAACTGCAGAAAGTTACACAAATGCAGACCTTGGCGTCCCTAAGTCACTGAAACAAAAACCAGGTTAGCCGGAAATTACGTTATGTTATTTGCATTGTATTTACTTGATGTGAATTTTGCCATTTTTGCTGTTTTTCCATCAAATTACGCTATTTTTGTAGAAGCAATCCATATCTGTTTTAATGTCATTTTGAAGGTTAAATTGTTATGTCATATACGAATTTGAGCAATTTTCATACGATTTAATCAGTCCTACTCAAAAGTAATTGTAATAAATGTTGTTCAACCAACCCCTTTGACTAGAGTTTTTCTCACGCTAGACCGGAGCATTTATTTTGCAAATATTAATTATAATATTATTTTAATAAGCCCTGAGATTACACAGAATTCTTTATTAAAACTATTTAATTTGTAAATTGCAGTGATATGCCCTAGGCATCATTACAATACATGGCTACAATTTTGACTTTAATGCAGATATTTCAGTTAGACACGAATGCTGATCTCTTAGTGTTGAGTCTAACAAACTAAAACACATTATTAATTAATAAAAGGTTGTTGTAAAACGCATTCCTCGCAACTTATCTTTAAATTGAGTAAACAAAAAGAAGTCATTAGGTGCAATGTCTGGGTTGTATAGCGAATGACCCATCAATGTAACGTTTTGTTCCTTTAAATACCCAGGTCCCGGGTGGTGTAGCTTGAACACGCATCCACGTAGGATCAGTCGAGTTAAGCAACGCTCTTTCTGGTCAGAACTTGGATGGGAGTTTCACGGCTGTTGCTCTCGGCGCCTCGTGGTACGGCTGCCACGGAAATAGTTGGTCCCGGATGTCATAATAACATCATGACAGTCGTTAGTGGGGTTGGAAGTCCCCATAATATGTACAGCGACGCCTATAATTGGCCTAACGGCTGTTGGCTGAGTATCAAAATAATAATACGCTATTGCTCGAGCAGCAGTATGTGCACGCGCATTATCATGATGCAGAATGACTTTTCCTCTTAGCGAATTTTGGTGAATGTTTTGAAGAACTTTTGGTAAGCAGACCGTAGATCAATCACAGAATCGTAGTACGATCATCAAGCGCTACAGTCATATGTGCCCAGTAATACCAAAGAAGGTGGTGACAATTTTCTTATTGAGGCTTTTTTTACGGACGATTTTTGTTGGAGCTGTCTCGTTTGGAAATACACAAACACCTGATTGCTGTTTTTTCTCGGAATCATATGAATAAATTCAGCTTTCGTCAACTGTAATCATATTGTATACCAAATTAAACGATCGTAAGCAATGCGTTCAAGTGTGACTTTGCACCAATTGACACAATCTGATTTTCGGCTGGTGTTAAATTCTGCGGTATCCAACGGGCACAAAGCTTCCGTACCTATAAATGATTGTGTGAGATGTTGTTAACTGCTTTCACACCAATTCCTAGAATTGCTTGAATAGTGCGAACATTAACATGACGGTCTTCCTCAACCATGCTTCGTACAACCTTAATGTTTTCATCGATAACATAACTCTTTGGGCGACACTGACGAAGTTTATTCTTCAAAGATTCACAAACACTACGTAATTTATTATACCAGCGCTTTATAGTAGGCAATAAACAGAACTCATTATTAAACACCTTCAATTCATTAAAACATTTTTGACTGCTTAATCTCCACTTGATATTATAAAAAATCAGGTCTCGAAAATACTCATTATTAAATTTTATGATTTTATAAAAACTGACTACCACAAATGAGTATATATTTAGAACACCACAATATTTTTCAAGCTGTCGCTTGTGTTAGACTTACATAAGATTAGCATAAAATTCATGAGAATCATTCTTCGATCAGTAAAGACAATTACTACAATTAAAGCTTCGTTTAGACAAGCAGTGGCCTTATCGGAAAAAGGGTATTTTAAAAACGATGATTATTTATTATATGTTGTAAAAACTGGGGACTCCTGTATAAATAACAGTTGATTTTCGCAAAACTAAGACACTAGAGACGTTAAATATGGAAAGTTCGATTATTACGGTTTTATCACGTTCATGTATATGCTTCTATCTTTAAACTGGCATTGAGATTATTTATCACTTATTTTTCTAACACGTTTTGATGCTCTATTGTTAAATATAACTATTACAATGCAGTTCTTCACTCCTAATATTATTGTTATTTCTAAGTATTTTTCGTTATTATATCACGTGTATCCCATGTAAGATTTTCGCTTAGCGAAAACAATTCTGTAATATATTTAATCCAAACTCTGGTTTTTACGTGTTTGATTTCGGTTAGTTTGTTTACTGTTTTCCAGCTGTTGTGATTCACAGAGGTCATTTACAATTGATTAAACAAACACAAGATAAAAGGTGCAAGCGCCTCATCGATACTTCGGCATGGTGTTGGGATGGAGTGGTTCTTGCCATGTGCTGTTTGAGACGCCCGCTCCTTAACACATTGATTTAGTCTTTGTAATCTGTTAAAACGGTACTTTCAGTATAGGAACAGAAAACGCCTATAATTTGGCATTACACCATCGTGTTCTGCAGTTACATGTCCGCTTAACGGCTATTAGATACTATTATCATAAATAGAAATCAAATAACGCATTCAAAGAAAAACGATCAATTTCGCCCAAAAACTTCAGTTCTTTGCATTAATATTCCATACAAGCTGGCGCAGAAACCATACTGATAGGTTATGCTGCACCCAAGATAGTGTGTTTGCATTCATCCGGAGGGACACCTTCACTAAACTGCATTTGTCGGCGTTCCTTTAAGGCCGAAGCGTTTGCCGTTTTCACAAAACTTATGTTTTCATATCTTTTTGGTTTTATAGCGATTGTTTGACAGGTTGCGGAAAAATTGCAAATTAGTACAAATGCTCGGATCCGAAAATAATACTTTGGCAGACCGCGCCGAAGCAAAAAGACTTTTTTCATTTATTGTACTTTTGAAGTCAATATATTGCAGTGGAATTAGGCCCTACGGCTCTGCTCTGATTGCAGTACAATTTGAAAGTGAAATCACAAAGCACAGAGTTGGGGTGTTTTATCTAGCCGCAATGCTAAGTTAAATGTCATTCAGTAAATGCATTGAAAACGAGATGCTTGGATTAAAAGAAATGAAATAATCAAGGAACGCAAAGGAGGCAACTTGCTTTTCACAGGGTTGAAGTCATTTATTATTAATTAATTATTAAGTTTCGGCAGAATGAATAGCCAAACTAAATTAAATAATCACAAACAGGTTTGCAATGTGCAGGTTATGAAGCCTAGAGTTCAATTTAGCTAATTAGTACAATTTGTGAACAATTCTAAAAGGTAGAAGCTAGAAAAATGATAATGTTGCAACGAGCAATTAAGGCTGGCATAAAATAACATTTGTGAGAAGCTAACAAGACATTATAAAACTTGAGGAAAAGTAGACACCTAAACTGGAGAGGAATCGAGTGAAAGCAAGACAGTTGCAAACCAGGGAACAGTTATAAATGAACTGAACGAGAAATTAATCAATGTAAATACGCGAGTGAACATGCAACGGGCTTAATAAAACGTGTAGTGGCGCAAAGACACATTGTGACAATAGAAAAATGTGGACAATAATTTTAGAGATAACAATTGTTTAAATTTAATTATTTATAAGAATGTTTAATTTAATATGTAAGTCAATTGAACTTGTTTAATGCCCGTTTTGATAATTAGATTAGATATTGTTTGATAAAGGACGCAGGCAGATAACAGTTGAATAAATACATTTCATGACAAGCAGTTTTTGTGCTCATATTTAAATAAAGTTTTTACCTACTTAAATATAATATTTACAAATAAAAATGTACCATCGTGTTGAGCAAGTCTCAGAGCACCTGTGAGAGTGTGGGTAACGTTTTCCCCAACACAAAGTTATTTTCGACAAGAAGCATCCCGAGGCTAGATTGGCGTTCACCTCAATTTTACGAAGCCGGATTGCAGCTGAGAGGAGCTTCCAGGACCAAGGCTGTCTACTGGGACACGTCAAGGAAGGCTGTAGAACAACAACCAGCACCTCAAACACCGAAGGAAACGTCTCCGGCAGAAGATCCAGTTTGGGGCCCCGTTTCGAGGACGAGCGTCCCACATCAAAAGTTCGAGGTACTGTAAAAAGTTTATTAACAGTGTTAGGAACCGGAAATTTGTGTACAAGCGATACATTACCGTTTCGAATAAGAAGCAGGCGTATCCAAGCCTCCAGTTAAAGCATTTTTCCAATAATTAGTCAAGTCCAGTTATGAAGTTAGGTGAAGAGATTAACAATCGCTATTGGCCAAGCAGCGTCGTTTTGACGTCATAGACAAATTAATCACTAAAACAAAAGAGATTAGAACCGCAAAGTACTAGACATCAAATAAATACCTGTAGTTTGTTCACAATTTTGAATTTCCAAGTCAAAAACGTTTACTGCAAGTAAACAAACCACTTTGTGTAATTGACAGCAGCACTTTCATTGCGACTGCGTAATTGAAATTAATGCGGGCGCACAGTGGCGTACCCAGTTTAAGATTAAATTTTCACAAATTATCAGGAATCCAACCCTTTGATTTTGAAAGTGTCTACCGAGCTAGTGTTTTTTTTTTAGATTTGAATTGCAGACAGATAAAATATAAAAGAGAGCAAAATACTATTATATTTGAATAAAGTAAGAATACAACAAACTGATTTTACTCAGTTCAAATCTGTAATTTATAAATAATAATTGCTGACACATCATCATTGGCTAAATGTATATTTCCCACAGACCAAACCACATCAGTATACACCTTCTTAGAAGAGTAACTACGATGCAGGTGTTAATATATTTTATCAATTAAGTATGCCGATGTCATACTACCCTAGTTTTGGTTTAGTATGTTTGAGGTTTCTTGTAAACAATAAAAATCAGTGTTGCTACAGTAACTTCACTCCTTAATTTTTACTTCTTTTTACAATAAAGGAAGTATTGCATTCACCCATTGTGTGTGTGTGTGGGTGCGGGGGTGCGGAGGTGCGTGCGCGCGCGCGCGTGTGTGTGATAGGTGATTAGAACTTTACAACTAATAAAATTGAAAATCTGAAACGGTGGCTATGGATTTTAAGTGTAAGAGCGACTACAACTACAATATATTGACTGTGATATCACTTTCGGTTATACCGAAAATCGCTATCAATTTTGTTATTTTAAAGAGAACACGCGGTATATTATTATATTTTTGAATTCAGCTTCAAATTTTAGAGGAAATTTGTCTTTTCAACTAACTCTCTATTTTGGAAGGTTTCTGTAGGATTTGTAATTTTTGAAAAATTTTAGCAAATGCAATTTGTTTTTACAATTATAAGATCACTGTAAAAGGAAGTTATGTGCGTGTATCACACCAGTTTTTTTTTATTCAGTTTATATATGGCATACCGGAAAATGCTTTGGATAGGTTTATTTTTCTGTCGATTTTAATTATTTTACCGTGTTTTCTGTATGTTTTTTGTTATGGGATCTAGGCATGTTTTAATAAAAATTGTTAGTGCCATACCTTTTAATGTTTTTCAGAATTTGGAATTCGAAAACTTCTTTGAAGTTCTCCAATTAAATTTTCTGTATATTTTTCTAGCCTTAGTTTTATTAGAGTTGACAGTGTGTGTAATGTAGCATGCTGTGAGAATTCTTAATTATTTTCAATTAATATCAAGATATCAAAAGGGTATCATGTGATAACAAGTGTAAGAGAATAACGGGTGGCAGTAAATATTAGCAACCAAGAGGTTGTTTACAAGAGTAGAAAAGTTTCTATAATTTAAAGATTATCAGTCAAAATATTCACATTAAAGGTCGAATAATACCTTTAATTGTGAGGATATAATTCAATTTGATACGTGTTAGTAAGAATAGCCTTCTGCACGATCAAATAATGACCAAGGGGTCAATATTAGTCTTCACATAGTGAGTTGGAGATTTATAGAAACCATTTCAAGTGGTCATTGGTGTACAAGCCATCAGTTTAGTGAGTGTTTGTGTGTGTGGCATGCTGCAATACCGTTTTAAGAAAATATTAAACGGTCAAGTCTGCCTACAACGAGCTTTTATGGGTCATCATCATCTTCAAGTAGGTGTTTGACGACTTCGATCAGTGTGAAACTGATATTAGAACCACATCGAAAGTACGAGTTTGGCTGTTGAAGGTTAGTGTATTCTAGTAACAGTTTGGATACGGCAAATTTAGAATTTAAAACGTGTATTTAGATTTAGAGAATCTTAGAATATTAAGTTTTCTAAATTAATATTGTGATTTGAGTACTCGACGGTTTCGATCTTTATAATTAGAAATTTATCATTTTGGTCTAGTTATTTTAAAAAGTATTTAACCGCATTTATTGGAACTTTCATTTAATTAAATAATTTTGACAACTTTAATCTGACTATTAATTTGTAATGTCAATTCAAACGTTTAATACACTATAACAGTTAATTAGATTCAAACTCAAGTACTAAGAGTGTGATTTAAATAATCAAATTGATATTTATTTGGTTATTCAAGGTACAATTTATTAATACAGTATATATATTTGACATTAACTCATTCAGCTGGGAAGTACAGAGAGTCTCAATTGCTAAATAAGCTGACTAGCCGAGTATATTTAAACATGACATAATTTCAAAGTCAATTATGAAAGTATGATATATGTCAATATATGATTCAGTTGAAAGCAACAAGGTAAGTGAGAATTATATACATTATTATTGATATTACTTCTGTGCATTAAGCAAACAGGGTAGATATCACTAGTTTTTATTATACCTTAAAATC
This sequence comes from Agriotes lineatus, assembly GCA_940337035.1. Classification (NCBI taxonomy): domain Eukaryota; kingdom Metazoa; phylum Arthropoda; class Insecta; order Coleoptera; family Elateridae; genus Agriotes; species Agriotes lineatus. The sequence continues at coordinate 54,665 of CALNHX010005040.1, forward strand.
TCCTACAAAAGGGGTGGTGTAATAAAATTGACGCGCAACGTGAGGCTCGAAAGGAAGTTGTAATAAATTTAGCTCCACAAAGTGAGATACAAAAGATAAACAAATAAGATTGTAAAATAATTGGTATCGATCAACGTGAGGGTTCGAGGCATTTAGAAGAGAGGATACGTATATGAATTTGCGGTCGGGTTTTAGAAAACCAACAAGGAAGTTAAAGAAAATGGATGGACTTCAATTAGAACAGGGTGATAACGTAGTAAATACGGAAGGACGTCAAATGCAAGAAGCTAGTACATTAGTCAGTGCATCAAATGACAGCAATATGATGCGAATGATGCAAGAAATTTTAAATAAAGTATCTACAGTAGAAAACACAAACCAGGAACTTTTAAATAAAGTATCTGCAGTAGAAAACACAAACCAGGAAATTAGATCTGTAGTTGAAGACAGCAATCAAGAGATTGTAAATAAGGTGATTGAGGTGGAAACTGCAATGTCAGAAAAAATCGATACAATTGAAACAAAATTAAAGACGTTCCAAACAGAAAATGGAAATCTTATAAATAAGTTAAGGGTACAATTAGAACGACAATTGGTACAGAAGGTAACACCTATCGAAAAGGAGGTAGATACCATTAGGTCACAAGTAGAAATGAACAAGGATAATATTAAAAATTTTGAAAACAAATTTGACAGTTATCAAGGTAACGTCAAAAATCAAATTCAGTCATTGAATACCGAGGTGAAAGATATAACAAACTGTTTACAAAATAGCTCAAATAGTGGGAATATCAGTTTTAATGGTGGTATAGTTATGCAAGCGAGTCATGAGAGACCAAAGTTTAACGGGAATAGGCAGGTATTACACCCTATTAAGTTTCTAAAGAAATTGGAAAATTATTTTGATACTATGAAGATTGTAAGTAGTAAAAAGTTACAAGTAGCAATAGAATGTTTAGAACATGAGGTAAACATTTGGGCTGAAAGTCACTGTACTGAATGGGACAGCTATGAATCTTTTAAAGTTGATTTTATTAACAAGTTTTGGTCGAGAAATATCCAGGAAAAAGCTAGGGCTGAAATTTATATGGCAAGAATGTATAACGGTAGATTTGGAAGTTTTACGAAACACGTGTGGTATTGGATTGCGAGAGTGCAGTATTTAGAACCAAAGATACCTGACGAGATTCTGGTAGAAGCTCTTAGCAAACACTTTCCAATAGACGTACAAACAGCATTAGTAGCTTCGCAAGTGCAAAACGTAGAAGGAATGCTAAAGGTTTTGGAGGGTTTGGAAAATAGACAAACCAATTCAAAATTTGACGTAAGAGAAAAAACGTCAAATTTTCAAACTTCATATCCGTCAAAATTTGGTAATCGCAATGCAAACCAGTTTGAAACAAGAAATAGGATGAACACAAATAATTACGACCAAAATCAAAATAAAATGTTAAGATTTGACAATAATGTCAGAGGAAGGGAAAATAATAGGAATAGCTATACGATTCAAGCAAGGGGTGATTCACCAGTGTCATTTAAAGCCAGGGATAGATCACCAAATACATCGCAAAATCAGGAAAACTAAAGGACCCGGTACAATTAGCTCCAATTGTTAAAATTCGGGTTTCAAAGGAGCAACAAGAGCATATAAATTTTGTGAAAAATTATTTTCAACAATATAACAAAATTCAAAAAGTTCATAATGTAGTTGATTTGGCATGTGATGTTTCGGAAAAAGAAAAAGAATTAGTAAATCAGGATTTACCTTATTTAAATGTAGAGATTGAAGGTATTAAGCAAGACTTGTTAATAGATACGGGTAGTTCGGTGAGTGTAATGTCGGAAGAAATGTTCGTAAGAATATTAGAACAAAATAATAAAACACCTATCTTACCATCAGTGGGTTTAACAATTCAAGGTGTCACTGGGGGAATTAGAAAAGTCAAAAAGCAGGCATTAATGTTGGTAAATATGGGAAGTTCAAAACATAAAATAGTATTTTTAATTATTAATCAATTAAATACTACATCCATTTTAGGCATGGATTGGATGTACAAGGTTAAAACTAATTTGAATTTTAACAGTAAGATAATGAAATTTGTAGATGCAGGACAATGTCATGAAGTTTATTTTAAAAATAATTCTAACCAAGATAAAATTGTATCGAATGAATTGAAGTTAATATCAACAGTTAATTTAAATATACAAGATGAAACAAGGTTTGAGATAAAGGAGATACTATTTGAAAACAACAATGAGTTAAGCGAATCATTACAATTACAAAAAGATTTGAATTTAGTTTTGAAGGATCTAAAAGAAACAAATAATGAAACGCAATACATGAATGTTGAAGGAGTGGAGTTTGAAACAGAACCAACTTTAACAATACATCAGTTAAATAAACAATTTAATAAGGAGAAATTATATCCGATACAAGATATATTAGAAGAATATAATGTAATCTTTTCTGATAAGCCAGGCTTATGTAATCGTTTTATTTGTAAATTAAACATTAAGGATGAAACGGTATTTGTACAAAAATCTTATCCAATTCCTTTTGCAAAAAGAACAGCAGTTGAAAAAGAGATAAAAAGAATGTTAGATTTTGGTATCATTGAACATTCAGATTCACCTTATTCTAATCCCATAGTCGTAGTTACAAAAAAGAATGGGTCGGTACGAATTTGTTTGGATGCTAGAAGGTTGAATACAATATTAGTAGAAGATCGAGAATCACCACCATCAATAGATGAATTACTACAGAAATTTAATGGTGTTAAATTTTTATCATCTTTGGATTTAACTTGTGGTTATTGGCAAATCAGATTGCATGAAACGTCTCGAAAATATACAGCATTCTTAGTAAATGGTCGGAGTTATCAATTTAAAGTTTTACCTTTTGGATTGAATGTATCAATTGCTGTATTCAGTAAATGTTTAGATCATGTTTTGGGTCCAGAAGTATTATCGTTTGCAACGGTGTACGTCGATGATATCCTTTTAGCCTCGAAAACATTAGGTGAACATAGAAGTCAATTAGCTTTGGTTTTGGAGAAACTTAGATTAGCAGGTATGACAGTTAATGCTGATAAAACAGATCTATTGATGGATCACATAAAATTTTTAGGATATGTAATTAGTCCTCAAGGTATTAACGTGGATCCTGATAAAATAAAGACCATTCAAGATTTTAAGCCACCTAAAAGCAAAAAAGAATTACAATCATTTTTGGGAATATGTAATTTTTATAGAAAGTTTGTCTGCAACTATGCTTCGTCTGTAGTTAAACTTACTCATCTATTAAAGAAGAATAATAAATGGAAATGGGGAATGGAGGAGCAAGAAGCTTTTCAACAAATAAAAGAAAGATTTATTAAGATAGTAACTCTTTCACATCCAGATTTCAACAAAACATTTTATATTGCAACTGATGCATCGGGTTGTGCATTAGGAGCACATTTGTTTCAAATAAACGAAGATGGTTCAACAGAAAATGTAATTTTTGCTAGTAGAGCATTACTAGAAGCTGAAAAGAATTATATGACCACTGAGTTAGAACTATTAGCCATAGTGTTTGCTTGCAAAAAATTTAGAACTTATATTTTGGGATATGAAACTATAATTTTAACGGATCATAAAGCTTTAGAATTTTTAAGTAGCTGTAAAGCTTTGAGTGCACGTTTGATGCGATGGAGTATGTATTTGCAAGAATATAAACTCAAAATACAATATTGCAAGAGTAAGGATAATTTAGTAGCTGATTTCTTATCTAGATATGTGTACGGTGATGAAAAGAAATTGAATCCATTACTAGTAGCTTTGACTAGAGAAGTAATTCCAAGAACACAATTACCTAACTTACTTAACAATATAGAAAATGATCAGAACACGGATCAAAATATATTTTGGATAAAGAATGAAATGGTAACGAATGAACAGGGAAAGAGTGATGAATTGAAATTAAATTATAAGATTCATGAAAATATATTGTTTAGAAGAAGCAAGAGAAGTGAAGAATGGTGGTTACTATGTATTCCAGAAAAGTTAGAAAGAGAATTGATAAATGAGTATCATCAAATGTATGGACATTTTGGTATCAAGAAATGTACTGCACTATTAAAAGAAACTTGTTATATTACAAATATAGAACGTAAGGTTCAGAAAATATTAAAATACTGTGATTTATGTCAAAGAACTAAAGTAAGCAACAAAAGTCAGAAAACTCTCATGGGGAACATTGAAGCATTACAACCATTACAAATAGTATCTGTAGATTTGTTTGGTCCTTTACCTAGAGGAAAGTATGGAGTTACTTGTATATTTGTAATGAGAGATATATTTACAAAATTTGTTAAACTATATACAATCAAGAAACCAAATACTAAATCATTATTAAATAGAATTTTAAATGATTTTATAATTAATATAGGTAAGCCAGTTATAATTTTATCAGATCATGGATCACAATTTACAAGCAGATTATGGAAAGAAAAACTTAATGAACAGGGGATACAGTACAGGTATTCTGCTATTTATCACCCACAATCAAATCCAGTAGAAAGGATCATGAGAGAATTAGGCAGAATGTTTAGGTGTTATTGTAATATGAAGCATACAAGTTGGCCAAGTTATGTACAACATATAGAAGATTGGTTAAATTGTGTGGAAAGTGATACTACAGGATCAACACCTTATGAATTAATGAAAGGTCATAAACCGACTAGAATCATAGAAAATTTAATCAGATTTCCTGAAAGAATTGACACAACTACAGATCTAAAAATACAGTTAGCACAAGAAGTTTTTTTATCAAAGGCTCAAAGAAGAAAACGAAGACATGATAAGAATGTGGGACGTCCTATAAAATTCATGAGAGGCGATTTAGTATTAGTTCGAAATCACTTACAATCGTCAGTAATAGAAAAAACGATTAAGAAGTTCTTTTTACTATATGAAGGTCCATATGAAGTGGTCAAGGAAGTAGGGGAAAATGCCTATGTTCTAAATTATCCTGGGGAAAATAGGTATAAGTATACCCAAAATGCTTATAATTTAAAGAAGTATTATCATGAGAATAATATCAATAATGCAGTAAATCAGGTTATAGTATATCACAATAATGTAGATAAAAATGTTAATTGGAAAGAAGTTATGTCATGGGGTTACCTTAATAATGATGTAAATACAGAGTAACTTGGTTAACAGGGTTAATTTTAGAATTTTAATATTTTTGAAATGAGTTAAGGTTAATTGTAAATAATTTAAAATAGACAAATATCAATTTTTACATAAAAGCTCGTTAGAGATCTTTTAAATGAAAAAATTGGGGGGAATAAACTGTAATGTAGCATGCTGTGAGAATGCTTAATTATTTTCAATTAATATCAAGATATCAAAAGGGTATCATGTGATAACAAGTGTAAGAGAATAACGGGTGGCAGTAAATATTAGCAACCAAGAGGTTGTTTACAAGAGTAGAAAAGTTTCTATAATTTAAAGATTATCAGTCAAAATATTCACATTAAAGGTCGAATAATACCTTTAATTGTGAGGATATAATTCAATTTGATACGTGTTAGTAAGAATAGCCTTCTGCACGATCAAATAATGACCAAGGGGTCAATATTAGTCTTCACATAGTGAGTTGGAGATTTATAGAAACCATTTCAAGTGGTCATTGGTGTACAAGCCATCAGTTTAGTGAGTGTTTGTGTGTGTGGCATGCTGCAATACCGTTTTAAGAAAATATTAAACGGTCAAGTCTGCCTACAACGAGCTTTTATGGGTCATCATCATCTTCAAGTAGGTGTTTGACGACTTCGATCAGTGTGAAACTGATATTAGAACCACATCGAAAGTACGAGTTTGGCTGTTGAAGGTTAGTGTATTCTAGTAACAGTTTGGATACGGCAAATTTAGAATTTAAAACGTGTATTTAGATTTAGAGAATCTTAGAATATTAAGTTTTCTAAATTAATATTGTGATTTGAGTACTCGACGGTTTCGATCTTTATAATTAGAAATTTATCATTTTGGTCTAGTTATTTTAAAAAGTATTTAACCGCATTTATTGGAACTTTCATTTAATTAAATAATTTTGACAACTGTAATCTGACTATTAATTTGTAATGTCAATTCAAACGTTTAATACACTATAACAGTTAATTAGATTCAAACTCAAGTACTAAGAGTGTGATTTAAATAATCAAATTGATATTTATTTGGTTATTCAAGGTACAATTTATTAATACAGTATATATATTTGACATTAACTCATTCAGCTGGGAAGTACAGAGAGTCTCAATTGCTAAATAAGCTGACTAGCCGAGGTATATTTAAACATGACATAATTTCAAAGTCAATTATGAAAGTATGATATATGTCAATATATGATTCAGTTGAAAGCAACAAGGTAAGTGAGAATTATATACATTATTATTGATATTACTTCTGTGCATTAAGCAAACAGGGTAGATATCACTAGTTTTTATTATACCTTAAAATCTCCTACAAAAGGGGTGGTGTAATATGTGTTGTATATTTCGTCCAACAACGCCATTACCCTGTAGTTGCTACACTCTGATGATACGTCTACCTCGGTTATGTATATATTGGGAATATAATAATTGCTTTCTCCTAAGACTTTCCTTTATCAACTCATGCATTTTATCTTTCAGAAATTACCACCGTATTTTAAATTTTTAGAAACAATTCCACTGCCCATAGCTTTCATTATTTTTTGTATTTTGTAAGAGCTCGACTATTTCTTTAAATTTGTTACCTTTCTCTTCGAGGTTTAGTGCCCTTCTCTACTTGACTGTCAGCTCCTCTTATTCTTTCGTGTTCAATAACTCTTTAAAGTGCGGCTTTCATTTTTCCAGTTTTTCCCTTTCTCGTTCTATTAAACTCCCATCTTTACCTCTGTAGTATGCAGTTTTTCTTCGGAAATCAGTCCAACCTTTTACCCATTTATATACATGTCTTATCTCCTTCTTTTCATACTTCATTTCCATATCGTTTATTTGGATTTCCACATATCCTCGTTTTAGGGCTCAACATATCCGTTTGGTTTCCTTCCTTTGTTCTTAAAAAATGTTCGTATCCTTTTCTGTTCCAGTTTGTAGCATATTTGCCTATACATATTTACTTTTCTGCACTCTTTGCTCTTCAATTAATTTATATTTTTACATTTATTTTTCCTTTCGTGCAGCTTTTGTTTCTCGCCCATATTACTGTACTTTCTAGGTTCTCCTGTTTTCCTTCTATTTCTTCATGGTTGTCTATATTTATTTTTTTATAAATTTCTTTTATGTTTTCCTCGTACTTCTTCGCTATGTCTTGTTTTTTTGCAATTGTTCCGTATGATTAGAGGCATCGCTGTTTCTTTTTTTCCTAGTCATTGAAAGCTGGTTATTTGAATTTAGTTTTAACTAAGAAGTAATTCAAGTCAGGACTGTCCCACGATGTGTTCTTATGTTTATGTTCAATTTTGAGCACTTTTAGTCTCTATTAATACATGGTCTATCCGGTTAATTTTGTTTCTTCCTGGTATTAACTACATATGTTCTAAGTGTAATTCGTAAAAATGGGTAAATCAAGGGAAAATTCAGGTAAAATCAAAGAAAATCTTACGGAAATCATAGGACATTGTTAAAGGATGCACATGCCAGCTAAAAGGTGAGATGCCATGTTAATGGTAAAACTTTTAAAGATTGGGGCACTTCAGTGAGAAATATGTACATCCATGGTTAATTCGTGGCGGAAATTCAGAGCTGTTTTCAAAGAAACGCAAAATCGAACTAGGCATTATACCATGATGGCGCGAAAATGCCCCTGCATATTGCCTGTCGGACTTTGGAACTGATTTCCGATCTAGTTGGAGCTTCATCAGAGAAACGGTACAGAAATATGGAATATGATAAACGGAATCTTTTATGACGGCGACACGACTCTGATGAAGGCAATGTATCTTAATTAAATTTGGTCTGTTCCCAACGATTCCACGAATATTTTAAATAATTGGCAACGATTTCAGATGGCTTTCAAAAATTCAGAAGCTGTTTGTGAAATAAGCTATGCTCAAGACAGTATCTATACAGCAACCAAAATGATACTTAAGCCCAATATTAAGTTACCCATGGGAAATTGTACTACTTCCTTAATTTATCTGAAAACTTTAGTAGACAGAGTTTCAAAAGATAAACGCCTTCTGTTGGCATCGGATCTTAAACCCGAAGATAACATTAATTTTCTTTCGGCCCCAAAATTGTGCCCTCTAAACGTCGTTAGTAAATACCATTCGAGATAGTAAAGCTACCGTATTTTTAAGAAGATTATGCACTTTTCCACACCAATCTGGAGAAAATTAATTCTAAACCACCATTCATACAAATTCAAGACAATTGTTTGTCTTCTAATTGTTACTTATCCATCGAACTTAATGCCATTTTCTTATAAATATTACAAGAAATTTTCGTGACCAAAACGTGTCCCCCGAATAAAAAGAAAATATAAAGGTTCAGGGTCATTTCAATTCTCCAACGGGGGGGGGGGGGGGCAGGTAAGAACAGGAATTATAGGATGGGCGAGAGAAAGGAGGGGTGGAGAATGGAAGAGAGGCCAGGAAAGGCGGAGAAGTACTGCCCCGGCATTCGCCTTAGAGAACGTACTCTGTGGAGGAAAACCACCTAAAAACTTGAATCAAATGCTAAGCACCACGAATCATTGACACTCTAGCTATTTAGTAGCCAAGATTGTGAAAATCTGTTTAGGGCAACGAGACTTAAGACGTCGGCTTTCTCTGCGGTCTACGGTAGTGAATTTTTGGCATCGATGATAATATTTTAAATCGAATTGATCAAATAGTAAACAACATAATGGACGATGATAGGGTCGGTCAATTTGTATTTTCGCAAGAAGAAAAGCGCAATATGCCCCAACTTGCAAATTTTGACACCAGTCACAAACATGCCGCACTAGAACATAGAAAAATCTTTGAACATGCTATATCCGATGCGATACGAGGTACCTCGTATTGGGAATTAAAGTGACCAAAAATTCTTCGAATGCCTTGTCAATCCCCTTAAGGTATAGAAAAAGAGAGCTAGTTGAGTCTTTCGAAGATGATGAAATTGATATTTGAAATTAGACGATTCACGGATGACAACCTTCATGATGCAGAAATTAGAATAATGGACGATTTTCAGACTGAACACTAGAAAGAAAAAATGAGGTTGTGTTGAAATACGAGTAGATTTATGTAAATTTTAAAATTTTCTGTCTTTCGAAAAAAAAATGTTAATAAAAGACAGCCAATTTTTGCAAGTAAGTGCAAATAAAAAACAGTACGTTACTAAAAAGCCACTTTGCTGGCTATTGGATGAAAAGTCTGGAAGAATTAGCAATGATAGGTTTAGGCGCTTTATTAAAAGTACATCTACGAGTACATCCATTGAAAAAAAGAGGAAAAATATCCACAAATAAACCAAATAAAAATACGGTATTGAAGAAAATACTTAAAGCATCCAAGGTAGCAGCTAAAGAAACAAATGCGAGAACAAAAGCTTCTAGTGAAATCGTAGCAAGGTGCTTGAGCAATAACAGAACGATTCCCACATAAAAAGTCCAAATATTTATTAGAATTGTGGATAGAATTCTAGAGACAGCCTCGACGATATTGACCCTGATAATGATCGTACGGGAAAAGATGCTCTTTAATAAACATTTTGTTTTGTCTAAAAGACGAAGGAAGTAATCGCGAAAAACTCACCCATTGAGATTTCTTCAGATCTTCAAGTTTCAGGGTCCCTGGATGACGAAAAACAGGTTTTCTCACTTCCGTCTGTTTGTCTGTTGGCGCTATAACTCAAAAACTATTTGTTGGAAGAAGACGATATTTTGCATACGGATTATATGCCTTCCTGGCATGAAATCGAGAGAATTTTGGTAAAATATATACACGGTGAGAACTTTAAAAAATAAAACTCTGTCTGTTTTTGTTTTAATTCAATAACTACTATGAAAATTACGAAAAAATTATGGAAAATCATTACGAGAAATTAGTGGTAATCATAAGCAAATCAAAAGAAATATTGAAGAAGAGAAATCTGGTGTACAAAAAGTGGACTGAAAATTTCTCCCTCGATTACGTACCTTCTTTCTCTTAAAGTACACATTATTCTTAGTTACTTTTTGTAAATGAGGTTACAGTTAATACATACGAGGATAGTTCATCATTTACTGTCCCTAATATAGTAGGCATTGACTGACAAATGAAAAACTGTTTTTATCCGAAGTGTCATTTATTCACGTTAGTGTATGTAAAATTGCGTCTCTCTATCTTTTCATTTATTCGAAATATTAGTTCAGTTCTCTTGTGGTGTTTGTAATTTTATCAAAATGGATAAAATTGAAACAAGAGCTGTTATAAAATACCTCTGTAAGAAAGGTTTATCACCGCAAGAAATTCATAAGGACATGACTGAAGTATTGGGTGATTCTGCGCCTTCATACCAGGTAATTAAAAATTGGTGTCGAGATTTCAAACTGGGGAGAGAGTCCTGTGAACACGCGCCAGGTGCAGAACCACCAAAAACTGTGGTTACCAAGGAAAATATTAATTTGGTCCATGATATGGTACTGAATGATAGAAGAATTACCGTCAGATGCATAGCGGAGACATGTGGCATTTCAGTTGGGAGCGTTGAAAAAATTTTGCACGAAGAATTGGGTCTCACAAAAGTCTCTGCACGTTGGGTACCAAAAATGCTAAGGGCAGATCAAAAACGCCTCCGCAACGTTACCGCAGAGACCAATTTGGCAATCATTAACAGAGACTCCGATGAATTTTTACAAAGATTCCTTACAGTGGATGAAACTTGGGTTCATCACTTTGACCCAAAGTCGAAACGCCAAAGTATGGCATGGCGGCGTAAGGGTTCCCCACCTCCTCGAAAATTTCGTGTTGTTTCTTCGGCAGGCAAAATCATGGCAACGGTTTTTTGGGGTTTTAAGGGAGTTATTTTTGTAGATCATTTACCACGTGGGCACACCGTAACAGGCCAATATTACGCAGATTTATTACCAAAACTTCGAGAAGCAATCAAGGAAAAGAGAAGAGGAAAACTGAGACGAGGTGTTCTGTTTCATCAGGATAACGCCACGGCCCACAGAAGCTGTATTTCAATGGCAGCCATTCACAACGCTGGCTTTGAAATTTTTGAGCAACCTCCCTATTCGCCAGATTTGGCCCCTAGCGACTTTTCTTTTTCCAAAATTAAAAGAACATCTTCGGGGAACCCATTTCATGAACGACGAAGAAGTGATGACAGCCGTAAATGAGTGGCTGGCGGAAGAAAATACAGAATGTTTTTCCAAAGGCATTCAAGCACTTCAGCACCGATACTTAAAATGTATTAACCTGTCAGGGGACTATGTTGAAAAATAAAATTATTTCGTTCTTCTCAAACGTTTGCTTCTATGCTAGGGACAATAATTGGTGAACCGCCCTCGTACATTACCAAGCTTATCAGTTTAAATCTATTGCCGTTATTCCACCCCCCCCCCCCCTGATTACTCTGTATATATATTCTTTTTCATATTTTTTTTGCATTTACATCTTCCATTATTATTAATATGTCCTGGCTTTGTATACAATTTATCATTGCGTTTCATTTTTTATATTTTATAGTATTTATCTTTGGTATTCTTATGTTTATCTTTAGTGGGTGCATGAATATTCGCTATAGTTATTGTTGTATCTTTGAATATCCTCCCCAACTACGAAGTCTACCTAAAATCTTCTGCTCTCACTTCCACTTGTAAATAACGTGTAATTGTCGATGTTTGCTTGCTCATTTCCGTTTAGGAAGTTCCCTGCGACGTTACTACAGTACCTCTAGAAAGTATGTGGAATTTAAAACAAGTGGTCCAAGTCCCTTGCCATTTTAACTGTGATTTGATTGTGTTGCTTGTATAATAATTGATAGCCTTTTAATCGTTTTTATTTTTACACATGCCATAACTTGTGTCCCTTTAAGCATGTAATATGACTATTCAGATAAGAACATGTCGATTCGTTCATCTAGTTTTTAAAACATTACTTCAAAATAAGATTGCTGTAACATTTACAATATTGACAATTTCACATGCAACTCAACTGGGGGTGCAAAAATAGAATTTGTATCGTGCAACTATAATGATCGCCAACGCTCTAGGAGGGCAGGACACACGAAGAACAACAAAACAATGTGAAACATAACACATCACTGTCTAGACATATTCGACTAAATACCATTTTTGTTTGTTTTCCTGGTGAAATATCTATGCTGGTGGCATTGTAGTAATTTAACTTGATGGTGTAAGCTTCTTAATAACTGGAACTCTCGCTTTTTATTATGCGACTCTAGTTTAGAAAACTAGAAACTATACATTGTCTAGTAAATTACAAATCCAAAATTTTAAAAATCTTCGCTCTACAATCACAAAAATGTAAGCGTAGATATTCAAATTCAACGTTCTACGTTCGTTAGTAGACACGTTTTAAGAATGCCGTTCGTGATATAAATACAAAGTATACAGCTTAAATTGTTGTTGATATTAAATTACAAGTAACTGCCAAATTCATACCAATTATGGAAGCATTGACGTATTTTACATTATGGCCTGAGGAAAAAAATTTAATGATTATATGTAAATAAATTCACATGCGTGTTTGGAAGATAACCGTAAAAAACAAATACTGCAAGAACCAATGGGAAACCGGTTTTTGTGGCTAATTACGTAGTGTTAAATATTTTAAATGTTCTACCTTGAATCGCATCGAATTAAGTCCAAAACAAAAATATCAAGGAAATCTTTAACGTCACTATCATTGGTGAAATAAGTACAAAACTGTTGTCCCCAGGTATTGCCTAAAGCTGTCAATATCTAAATTGCGTAGTAGTTACGTCTGGACCTTGTTAACTTATATGTATACTACATACTAGTTTTTATTTCTGCTACTTAATTCATCTTGTTGATGTAATGCAAAAATAGGAATTGAACATATACCACTAATTTCGAGCTATTTTTATTTTGTAAGTTAAAGGGCATTAGGTTTTAAATAAATAATTTATATAGTACATTTTTTTATTGTTATTCGTTTGTGAAGTTACTACAGAAAGGTCATTTACGAATTTAAGAACCACCTCCAACCCATTATTTAACTCAACTAAGATGATAACCTAAATTGCCTAATTGTGTACATGTTTTTATTTTACGTTATCATCGGTGTTTAGAAAAAGATGCCACAAACAATGCTTTCTGGTATATTGAGTAAGACATTTAAGATATTCCCTTGGGAAACCACGGTTGCATTATGAAATACTTATTAAACGAAAGTGTCTTGAAGAAAAAAACTGGCACATTGCTTAATAAGGTATACTGTCTCTGCAAATTGGCAAGAGAAAAATAAAAGCTATTTGTTAACAATAAAGATTTTTATTTTAGTCGCTATACAACGGCTAATAGTTAATATATACGACAACTGTGGTGGAAACAACTATGTCTCATCTTTAGACAAACTAAAATAGACGGAAACTCTACTTATGTTCTAATCGCTTATACAAGTGCAATAAAATGCATTAACATTTTCAAGCGAGACTTTATTTAATGTACCGGCGTCCCTTTATGCTCATATCACATTTCAAGTTTGGAATTTAATGGGACATTATCTGGTAGTGTAGGTAATTACTTCTCTAAGAGATGTTCATTTGTACATTATTCGAAGGCGTAGTAATTATTCTAATTAAACGGCTAGTCCGTCAATCACTATGTCAACATTAAAAATTTGTTGTGAATTACAACATCGCTTTAAATAAGACTTTCTCTGACCTATTAGAAAAAATTACCAGCAATCCTACCTCGTGAAATAGATTGGTCTTCCATACAAATAGAAAATCAAATAGTTGCCTACAAATTACACGATACTTTTAATATGATTTTCACGTATTTTGGAATATAATGCAATTCTTTCCACGTTTAATATCTATATAGTTCTTTTTATAATAAATAAATCAAGAACTTATTCCTTATTATTTATGGTTGATCATTTTTTATATCCTTGTATTGTCTGAGCATTAATAACACACGGGTTCCATGCACAGATAATAACTGGTTATAGATGACAATAATGAAAGGGTAACATTGTATGCTCTTTTACAGTGAATAGTGAAAATTGAATAAGTATTTAAATGAGAGTATGATATACCCGTATAATGACGTAATATGGATGACTATAAAATGTTTCACAGGCCCATTTGTTATTTTAAATAAAATAAATATACTCTGTTATGCTTCGTTTTTTATATTTTTCTGCAACCTGTTAACACGTTTTTTTTATTACACCTTCGAACCCTGCAATTAATGTTCAGATCTTCTTTAAGCTGTTGCGCATATGTATAAAGTTAAGGTATAATGAAAATTAATATCCCGTATTTTTTGCTATTAAGATTAGTTCAATTTAATATTGAATTTCATAATAAAGAATGTAATTGGTAGTTGTATCTAATCAGCTACTATTGAGAACCTACTCTTAATACAAATACAAATATCCCGTTGCATATTATTCTAACAGTCCAAAGAAAGAAAAGTAATTCTATATATTAAATTATGTAGCTTATAATATTACGGTCATAAAAGCATTCAATTTTGATTACTGCTTCAACTTTCCCAAAGTTCAAAGAACACGCTTCATCGTCTAATTATTAGTTGTAGTTAAATATTTATTTCTCCGTTTTTATGATTTAAATGCGAACTTTATATATCCTGTAAGAGTAATAGTTTTGTCCTTTTAGAAAACCTTGTACATTCAAATAATGGATTTCAGTAGTAATAATTGTTGGAGTCCTATTATTATATATTTGTGGTAATTATCATCACCATTAGTAGCTGTATTTCTAACTTTGTCTTGGCATCCTCAAGTATCCTCCGCCTTTTGTCCTTATCGCGGAAGTTGCTTTATTACAGTCCTTAATCTCAGTAGCCTTAAAAGCATCTTTACCACAGTACATATATTTGTAAACAAATCTATATACTGTGTCTTAACCACGTCGAGCCATCTAATTTCAGAAGAAAAAATATGTTTTACTGGCTTTTTCATCCCTTACAACATTCTCGTTTGTTTTGGAAGAAATTACCGAGACACGTTGAAATAATAGTAGATTATGTTATTAGAAGTAAAAGTGACACTTTATGTGGCGAAGCTGAAGTTTATTTAGCCGAACGTTAGTGAGGCAAATAATTCAGCTAAGCCACATAAAGTCACTTTTACTCCGAATAACATATACTATTTTATCCGCAAACGTATTCAGGTAAATTTCATTAATATAAATTTAAAAAAAAATGCATCGGGCGGGAATCGAACCCAGGCCACCCGCGTGACAGGCGAGCACTGTACCCCTGCGCCAACCTCTGTTGTTCAAATAACTCTCTACTGTAATGATATATGAACATACTGAATCACCCGACCTAATAGCACACTGCCACAGCAGCAGCTGTCACACCATAACCCACGGCGACAGATGCTCCGCTCTGCTGCAGGATTTATTTAAATTAACACTTTTTCGTACTCTTTTCGAAAATAAAAACCGGCCTACGATCTAAGTCTAAAAATTAGCAAAATTTTAAGCCATCATACAATTTAATCGGTCCAGTATCTTCGGAGGAGATAGCGAACAAACATAGAAAGAAAGAAAGAGAGCAACGATTTTGTGTGCTTAGGCAGATAAAGTACGCAAAAGTTGCTATTTTATCTGCTTAGGCAGATAAAGTGACACTTTTACCTTGTCAATAAAGACACATAAGTTGTCACTTTTGTGACGTTTGCGGATAAATGTTATTATTTTTCAAAATATTGTCGTATTGAATCCATTCACTTGTTTTTAAAAAGCTGCAGTGCTGTTTTAAGCTATTTTCCATAGCTTGGTAGATATTTTCTTTATATTTTAGACAAACTCAAATCTACGTAGCCCTAAATAACACGCCATTGCACTTTTAAGGCTTTTTATAATAATACCTAGACTTAGACTGTTCCTTCGTCTTTGTACCAGGTTTATACCTTCAACTCTATTATATCGATTGCTTTCAATCGTCTAATTTAAAAAATCGCATGGTTACGAAGGCGATTTTGATTTGTATATAGAATTCGAGCATTTTGAGCATTCATTACATTTTTACTGGACATTAGAAGAAGCCAATTTAGGGGAATTTTCAAAAGAGTCGCGAATTTTTCTAGATGTTACTTTGGAATTAAAGAAAGCTATACTACTAATTTCTTTCATACTGATAAATATTTATAGTTATGGAAATATTATTGTTCTACACACAATTTTTGCCACATTTTGCTTCATACGTCCTCTATAAATTGTTGGAGTGTAAAACTGCAATTCTGGAATTAAAAACGCTTATCATTTGCATAAATTAACCCCTAAGTGCTAACGCAAGAATCTGCAAGGCTCTACACTCTACAACGTGTTTAATCTACTGCAACTTCGTTTATCTAAAAAGTTATCAAAATGTGACTATAGTATTCCTCCAGTACAGTTTAAGACTATGTTTTATAAAAGAGTTTTGCAGACTGTCAATTTTCAGACAAGAAAATAATTGTTTATTTTAAGCGTTCACTCGTGTCTACACTCTACATGGTGGTAGACTCTAAGCGTTGATTGAGGTATCCAAATACTTCAATCAACGCTCTAAGCGAGAATAAGTTTAACATTAATTAAAGTTCTCATCTGCTATAGCTTCTAACTTTCTGAAATTAATTCAGCAGTTGAACGGCAATTTTTATGTAAAAATTTAAAAAAATGAATAAAGAATCTGGAATCCCCCACGACTGAACTGAGAAAAACTATAACTGACTCCAACTGTTTTATGATGTTGTTGTGTAGTAAGGCTTGTGGTAGGAAGCCAGATGTCATAGTTTTCAGGTTGGGCGAGTGCCTCTGACGTAAACTAACGACTGTCACCGAAATTACAAGCGGGACCGACGGCTTAACGTGATCTCCGAGGCACGGTTGGCTTTTATGATGTAGATACCATTATATATGTTACAATTAAAGTTCTGCATTAACTGATCCTTTAGTTAGACTAGTTAAGGTATAACGTTAAAATAATATTCTGTTTTTTCTAGTTAATCTATGAATCATACAGAATATTATTTTAATGTTATACCTAAACTAGTCTAACTAAAGGAATCATATAATTAGTGAAATAATGTATTGTAATGATTGCAAAAATAGAAAAGTAAGTATAAATAGCATATACAAACTGGTAGGATACCCAATTAGTACAGTTGAGTTAAAAGATTGAATTGAAGTTTAATGCATGATTAATTTAATTAGAAGGCATTATTTTATGTTCAAACTTATTAATGTGAGTTTAAATTTAAGAAGGAAATATTTATGAATTACATTTTGTCAAAATTGAAATAGTGTATAACAATAGTTTTTAAAGAATGTAACCATGTCAGTAAAATAATAATCATGGTGCTGGATAATGGGCGAGAATAAAAATAACAAGGATTTGAAACATGTAAAAGGGGTTATTTTGGAAATATATAGTATTTAACATTACAAGCCAGGTAAAACAGGTTTTACTGGCGATAGGATTGGGATGGCTGGCGAGCCGTTAGGCGAGCCTGTCATATCCTTGAGTCAGTAAAAATGGTTACCTGGCGTGTATTGTTGAATGTTTTATTTGTTCCTCACTTGTAAATAACTAGAAATTTATCATTTATTCAAAATGTCAAACTGACAAGCAACTAAATTAATCAATATGACACATACTAAGGAAGACAACTCTGGCTTTGCACGCTATCATTTATCTATGAGCACGCTTGTAAAATATAACTCGCTAGCCAGTAAAAAATTTACTGGCTAGCCAGTTAAGAAATATTTTCAAGGTGAATACAGTGACTTGATAAATTGATGTTTACAAGTGAGGAACAAATAAAATTATTTAATATCTAATAAGTGTATTATTAGATAATTTTACATAAAAAATACAATTTAAATAGAGGAGATCATATTTAAAATAATAATGAATCAAATCATATTAACTGAAAGAAAGTATTAGGAAGCCAAAGGTTTCAGAGAACATTTCAAAGTTCGAATGGTATGAATGTTTGCTGATAATTTGGAGGATGAGGAATTTGTTTGGTGAGCTGTTGTTAAGAATAACAGGAAGCTACTTGGAAATAAATTGGTGAGGACACTGGGAATTAACATCTTGGAAGAACGAGAGGAATTTGTTGTGATACATTGATGAGGTACTGAGGGTTAATATCTTGGAAAAGTGCAAGTGAGATTTATGGAAGTAGATGGCTGATGGACAGTGGCGTAACTTGGTACCCGAAAACCCCGCGGTAGCTCGGGGGACCCTGAGCCTGAGAGGGTCCTTTGGGCCCCCTAATTAATTTTTTCTTTCATTCAATATACGCAAGCAGGAACAAATCTTCCTATTTTTGTTTTGTATCATAATGGGATGTCCACAAAAAAGGCAAAAATGTTCGCGAAGGGGGGGGGGGGGCGAAATATGAAGTTACGCCACTGCTGATAGACATCAATGGAAGTGAAGGTGGAGAATAATTAGTAGAATAGAGGCAATCTTAAAAGGTAAACCAATTAATAAGTGACAGGTTTATATGAAATAAATAAGATGTGTTGTTTATTGCATATTTGAGATCAGCTGTCATAATTTACTTAGATGGAAAGAAAGATACAAACTTGATTGTATATTTGAAGATGAAATAATATTTAAAGTAAACTGACCTAGATGCATGTCCCAAACTGAGCTAAATTAGTGAATATTCATTATTTCAATTATAATATTATAAATGGTTTAAAAGCATTTGAAATAAGTACGTAAGTACATAGTCAAAGTAACAGATGATTCATGAGATTTTATGCGATACTATTTTATGTAAATTTGGACAACACGTAATTGTGTATTTCAATATATTTACATTAAATAAATAAAACCACATTATTGAAATATATTTAGAAAAATAATATTTACTACTTTTAATAAATATACAAAAACTATAACATGTTAAAATGTTATGTAACATTCTGAAGTCTAGTGAACGATTTAATTGTTACAGCGCGGTTTGCTAAAGTGACACTTGGAGTTACATAAAACGTTCTTCACACACGCACACTCCTTTGAATAGGGTTGCCATACGTCCGTTTTTACAACGGACTGTACGTTATTTGAAACGTGTCCGTGCGACCGGTCCGTTTTTAAAAAGTATCCGTTTTTTACGAAGATTTTCTGTTTATGGTCAAGAAGGCAACAAATGCTAAAGACATTCATAATTTTATTTCATTTTGGAACCATAATCTTGTTTATTGGTCCTCGATAGCAGGTGTAATATGGCTTTTGTGCCTCGAGGGACTATAAAGTTGCTAAGCAGCAAATATCTAATACAGCAACACCAACAATCTGCATAGAAACCATAGCACACCAAAAATTCACAGCGCCATCACAACAGTGACGCAGTAGTCTGTAGCCAAAATACTGACTCCTTGAATTTTGTCCACTTTGAGAACCAAAAAAAGAAAATAAAACGTGGCATGTACCACATACATAATCACGATTATAGCCCTTGGGGAATTAAAAGCTCTCCGCTTAACGTTGTTTTAAATATTTCCTCGTGCTATAATCTTTTGATTATGCCCTTAGTACATAAATAACTATGATCTTGCACAAATTGTATAAGAAAGTTTTATCTACTTTGCGTTCGTACTGAGGCTATAATAAAAATACTAAAAATTTTCATTTTTTTGCTTAAAAAAGTGGCAAAGTAGATAAAATACTGTATGATACCTCGTTTATAAGGCATTTTGTAGCACTTACTCCTTTAGGGCACTCCTCGCTTCGCTCGTCGTACCCTAAATCCGTGCGTGCTACAAAATGCTTCTTATAAAACTCGTATCATAATATACTATTAAGCCACTCTCGTAATAGATTTTTGAGTTTGTTACCTGCAATACATAGAATACTATCTATTCCTATTTAATATTTGAAATGTAATTTTCTGTCAGAATTTTCTGTAATAATTGCGCAAATACGTTAAAATCGTTCTTTGAAGGCCCTTCAAATGAACTATTTGTGGTTTATTTATGGTGTGCTGGAATTATTTAATATTGTTTTAAAAATGGAATCGAATGAGGCAGCTACAAAATATTTGTGTGGTATTCTGAACTGGAACGGAAAATTATTGAGGGAAATATGCAAAAGGGATTACTTTTGGTTCTAAGCAATAATTAAATCAACTTCAAGATCAAGTTCAATTTGAAGATAACAAATTCTATAGAGTTGTTGATACTTTTTATGGATAGTGCGTAAATTACCTATATTTATAGAAAACGAAGCCGTTTCCCATTTTGATTGATATTTTCTTAAAGCAAATATTAGAATAGATTTATATTTAAAATTGTGCTAAAATTATCAACAAACAAGTCAATTCGCGAATAATGAATACTGATGACTTATTAGAAGTTACAGAATTTAATATTCATCTTGGACGATTAAAAGTAATCAAGAGTATAACAAATGTATTTTAACAGTATATTTAATAATGAATACATAAGGGTATGTCAGAGCTACACACGCACAACCATTCAGAATGCTAGTTGGTCGTCGAATGCCGAGAAGGGTAGGAAACCCTTAATGGAATCTGTCCGGCTGGATGAAGGCGAACGTCCGGTGCGTCGTGCGCGCCAAATTCAAATCAGAGTTGTTCACCACATCTTTTTCGAAAAATCCACATTTCCAGAATAGGCATTATTATTAGAAAAATGGATTAGTATTTTGGATATTTCAAAATGCAATAATGTTTAGAAAATTATCAATTTTATTTATTGTTTACCTGGAACTTCTGCAACGGTAGAACGAGTGTTTCCACTTATGGACAATATTTGGCGATCTGAAAGGGGAAGATTGGACGTTCCTGTTGATGTTTTGAAACTTTCGTTTTTATTATGCTGCTAGTTGTAAGAAAACTCAATCTTCGGTTTATGACAGGGTGTTGGACTCGCTGCTTCTTGCCAAATGTGGGGGTGCTGGATTTATGACTACCCTCATAAACAGCCGATATATACTAGATTATAGGTAGTTTTTGAGCAGTCTCTTGTAACCATCCATCTAATACAGACATATTCCATTATTAATAAACTTGTACAACAAATGTTAAGTTACACCCGAGTGTTTTATTTCTAAAACCTTAACAGTTCCTACAGTAAGAGCATTATTGCGTTTTAGAGTTAATGCATCTCTACATCTCAATAAAGAATAAAAAATAAATTGAAGAAATTTCTGTCCGTTATTATCTTTCTAAGAATAGGGCAACCCTACCTTTGAAACGCATGTTGTCTTACAAGAACACTTCACAACACTTAAGCCACTGCTAGACATCTGGTAGTAGCTATAGTACAAAAAATGACGTCATTTTTGGTTTCAAGTTTATAAAATCCATCATTTTCTTCCAATAACAGGAATAGATCTAGCATCACTTCTTCCCCGGTCTACATTGGATACTGATAGACGAACTGTCGAATCAACATCAGCTTTGTGATATGAAGCATCAGAATTCATTTTCATCCTTTTAGCTTGTTACTGCAAATCCTCTTTCGGTTCCTGTGTCTCCATGTTCATGTTCGTCGAGTGGCTGACTGGAAGCCAGGAGTTGGCACTAACCTGCCCCGCGGCGGAAGCTCAACTACAGGGGAGGACAAAGGCATAGCACTCCAGCCTCTGAAATCCCAAGACCGTTGGGTATCACCTTCAA
Source organism: Agriotes lineatus (assembly GCA_940337035.1). NCBI lineage: Eukaryota > Metazoa > Arthropoda > Insecta > Coleoptera > Elateridae > Agriotes > Agriotes lineatus. Next base: position 76,494 of record CALNHX010005040.1, read on the forward strand.
TGATTGGTGATATGTGATCTCAGATTGCATCCTACACGTGGTGGCCCTGTTGAAACTAAACCCAGCGGATCTAGGCTGGGAAGTCGATAAACATCCCTCAAGCCAAGTTGGAAGATATCGTGACGAGGGCTGCATGGAACTGGGGAGGCAGTTTCACGAACGATTCCTTCGGAACACCTGGCGCAACTCCGTCGTACTAAGTCGCCTTACCTCGTCGTTCGGGCTCCGGCGAGGGTTGACCTTTTTTTCCCGATCACTCGTGGGAACAACATGGAGGACTCAAATTTAAATATAAAAACAAAAGAAAAAGAAAAAAACCCAAAAAAAACCAACTCTCCCCCTAGGGGGCAACCCCAGGGATCGGCTGGAGGATCTTGGATGGATCCAGCCGAATATAGAAAACTATCGGGCGCTGCAAAGCGAAAACTGAAGCGCCAACGACTGCAAGAGGCAGGAACCGGGACAGTCCCAAGCAGTCAGGGCCTTCAGGGACCAGGGCTGGCGCAAGAAAAGGGGACGACGGGAGAGGGTCAAAAAGGAACCGATCCGAAGGAAGTATCCCAAATCAGCAGAAAAAAAGGATCAGGGTGGAAGAACCTGCTCGTAGTTACAAAGAGGCCATCACTGGGGAAAAAATGGTAATTCTACCAGACGGTTACCCAGATGAGACCTTAAATGTCGAGCAGGCAGGGTTGATTAGAACCTACCTGCTTGAAAAAATCGATGAAATTGAGGATGGGGGGAATGTACCCCACCCAAGATTTCTTGAGGTACGCCACGGCAGGGGAAGACTTAACGTGACCTGCGCGGACCTCGAAACCAGACTTGGCTGGAAACAACAATAAAATGCTGTATACCATGGGAGGGAGCGAAACTGGTACTCAGGGAGGCCAAGGACGTTCCCAAACCAGTGTACACCCTAGCTTGGATTCCAGGACCAGTACTGGAAGCCAAAACTATTCTGCACAGGCTGCAGAAACAGAACACAAAGACCTGGCAGGTGACGGACTCTAAGCCGGACCCCAAGGGACAGCAGGTAGTCATCGCCATGTCAGAACAGTCCTGGACTCAGCTACAGGACGTTGACTATAGGCCCTTCCTAAACTTCTCCCGGGTATCTTTTAAGAAACTGGGTAAGAAGAAGGAGGAAGATGAGAAGAAAGAAGGGCAGACAGAAGAAGAAGGACCTTCTCAGGCGATGGAAGTGGAGGGATCTTTGGAACCTCCACTCTCGCAATCGCCAGAGGAAATGGAGGTAGAGGGGCCTCGGGAACCACAGGCGGAAGGGACTTCAGAACCCCCCCAGGTGAAAGAAGCGGGAGGGTCTAAGAAACCTCCCTCTCCTTAAGCCCAGAAAAAGAAAAAAATAAAACCTAAGTAGAAGCTACAATGGCGCTGAAACTGCTACAGGTAAATATACACCACTGTAAGAACGCATCGGCGGTCTTACAGGCTTATGCCATCAAAAATAATATTGACATATTAATTCAAGAACCTTGGATTAAGGATAACAAAATAATGGGACTAGGGATGACCAAGGGCTGGACTCTGCACAGCTCCGATGAAGTCATGCCTAGAACCTGCATACTTGCTAAATCAAATTTGAATCTGATCACATTAAGAGACCTTTCTTGTAGGGATCTTATAGGGAACGAGAGGGAACTCATTATCGGATCCGTTTACCTCCCATATGACCAGCCGGGAGATCCACCCACTCCTGAGATGAGGAAGCTAGTAGGACACTGCAGAGGGGCGAATCTGCAGCTACTACTAGGATGTGATGCAAACGCTCACCACATAGCGTGGGGAAGCAATAACACCAACCCCAGAGGTGAGTCACTCCTTGATTTCTTTTTAGAAAATAGGCTCTTGACAATGAATCTAGGCAATGAACCCACATTTGTAACTAGTGTTAGAATGGAGGTCATTGATATAACTGTATCCACTACAGCTATGGCAAACATGGTAGAAAAATGGTATGTATCTGAAGAGCCATCGCTCTCGGACCACAGATACATCAGATTTGACATCAAAACACCAGTGCTAACCAACCTGGAGTACAGGAATCCCAGAAACTGCAACTGGGGGTCATATAAAGAGAACCTTAAGCAAGCACTACAGGATTGCCCCTCCAGGGCCAGTAACACTGTTGAATTAGAAACAATGGCAGATGCCATCGCCGAATCACTGATAAATGCCTTCGAATCGAGTTGTACTGCAACTTCCAGAAGGTCAACCAGATATGTTCCATGGTGGAACGGTCGACTTTCAGAGCTGCATGTGGAGACAAGAAGGCTATTTAACAAAGCAAAAAGGACAGGGAAGTGGGAACCTTATAAAGAAATCCTTACAAAATACAATAACGAAGTGAGGAAAGCAAAACGATCCTCATGGAGGGAGTACTGCAAGGGAGTCGACAAGACACCAGAATGTTCAAAACTCCAAAAAGCGCTAGCGAAAGATAGACCACAGATAGTGGGAACACTAAAAAAACCTGAAGGAGGATACACGGAAACTGGGAAAGAAACACTGGCAGTTCTACTACAGGCACACTTCCCAGGCAGTATACTACTACAGGAAGGTAATACGAGTGATCAGGGTGTAGAAATACCTTTACGCAGGGCCACACAAGAGAACTGGAAGACAGCACATCAAGTGATAAACATAACAAAACTTAAATGGGCATTACACAGTTTTGAACCATTTAAAGCTCCAGGTGGAGACGGGATCTACCCAGCTCTACTCACTCAGGGCTGGGGTGAACTATCCACCCGTCTATGTGCAATGCTAAGGGCAAGTCTGGCCCTAGGTTACATACCAGCAAGCTGGAGAAAAGTGAGAGCGGTATTTATACCAAAGCCGGGAAAGGAAAGCTATGCCCAGGCTAAATCTTACCGACCAATAAGTCTGACGTCATTCATTCTGAAGACGATAGAAAAGTTAATTGACAGGTATATAAGGGACGAAGTACTGGTGATTTCTCCATTACATAGATACCAGTATGCCTACCAATCAGGAAAATCCTGCGAACTGGCTATACACGAACTAGTCAGCAAGGGGGAAAAAACTATATAATCCAAAGACTTTGGCCTAGGAGCCTTTCTGGATATCGAAGGTGCTTTTGACAACACCTCGTTCGACTCAATTCATCTAGCCTTGAATAGCAGGGGAATAAATGACACCCTGAGCAGATGGATACTAAACATGCTTAAAAGCAGAGTCATAACCACTTCTCTTTATAAGACAACCGTGAAAGTGTCGGTGACCAGAGGGTGCCCACAAGGAGGGGTATTGTCACCTCTACTGTGGAACCTCGTGGTGGATGGCCTTCTACGGGAACTAGAGAAGAGGGGCTTATACACACAGGGCTACGCTGACGACATCACCATCTACATACACGGAACATTTGAGGGCGTAGTATTCGCAAGAATGCAATTGGCCCTCAACATTGTGGAAAGATGGTGTAAAGCCAAGGGACTATCGGTCAACCCGGAAAAGACCTCGCCTCTGTCAATCACAAGAAGGAAGAAAAACAAGTATAGGAAACTAATACTATACAGAAAAGAACTACAGATGGTGGAGAAGGTCAAATATTTGGGTGTGATTTTAGACACCAAATTGACATTCAAACACCATATGGAACATGTTACAAGCAAAGGCTGCAGAGCATTCTGGACCTGCAGAAGAATGTTTTGAAAAACATGGGGACTGCCACCAAAAATGGTATACTGGCTCTTCACAAGAGTCATTGTACCAACGATAACCTATGCATCCTTGGTATGGTGGCACAAGGCAAGCAATATTAAAAATAAGAACTTGCTTAGCAAAATACAAAGAATGGCTTGTATTGGAATAACGGGGGCAATGTCAACAACCCCGACAGCCGCGTTAGAAGCCCTGCTGAACCTTCCCCCATTACACCTAAGGGTAGACGCGGAAGCGAGACCAGGGGCATATAGGCTGAAAATACAAGGGTATGATCGTTATCCTGGACATCGAGGATACCATACCGAAATCTTTAACCGATTACGTGAAAACCTCATCCTGCAGATGAAGTCCGACATCTTACCAGTTCCAAAAACCGTTTGAAGTATATCTTCCAGAGCGGGAAGAGTGGAACGAGGAAGAAGTCTTAACCAAACTAAAAGGGGAAGTCTGGTACACAGACGGATCAAGAACAGAAAATGGAACAGGTCTGGGCATTTATGGCACGGGACCAGGAAATGCAATAAGCATAAACCTGGGACAATATCCAACAGTATTCCAGACCGAGGTAACAGCAATTCTAACCTGCACCCAATTAATGGTGCAGAGATCCTACAAAGGCAGGAGAATACACATCCTGACGGACAGCCAAGCAGCTTTAAAAGCGCTGTCATCCAACCAGTTCAACTCAGAACTGGTATATGAATGCCATAAAAAACTGGTTCAACTGGGAGAACACAACAAACTTAGCCTGTTGTGGGTCCCAGGTCACCAAGGAATAATAGGCAACGAAAAAGCAGACAAACTAGCAAAATCAGCCAGTACTATCCAGCTGATAGGACCAGAGCCTACCTGTAACATAACTTATAGCATGATCAGGGAGCAAACTAGAAGCTGGTTACGAGATAAACATCGCAAATTCTGGCACGACTACCCTAAAGCAAGGCACTCTAGAAACTTCATAGGGGAACCGTCCAAGAAAGCAACTCTGGCACTCCTGGAAAACGGAAGGGAGAATTTAAAAAAACACATAACAAGGATAACTACAGGATACTGTTATATGAACAAACATATGCACACAATAGGAATGGCAACCGGAACATTATTTTGAAGTTTTGGCCAGTTTCTAAATTCATTTGTTAACCATTTAGATAGGAGGTAAGTCGGGGAGTTAATACCAAAAACAATAGGTCTCACCCTTTTGCCTGGCTTATGTATCTTAGGTAAACAATACATTTTTGGCATTTCTGGATTAGAAGGAGTCAGCTTATATCTAAGGGCTGGAGTAATAAGTGTGGGACAGGACTTCATCACATCCTGTATTTTAACAACCCTTGTTGCGCAATCCCTTAATAAGTTCATGGTCTTTTTTATCGATTCAGTGGTTTCACCTTTTCTATCTTTCAGGTTTTCCGAAATTTAAATTTTGCAATCTCTTCTAATGAATTCTTTAGACGATATATTCTAAACCATAGGCTCCAGCAGTGTTTTACTATATAACTGTTTATACAGTGATATATACACTTTGTCTGTTGTTTGTATACGATTGGTGACGTATGACACGTGACCAGAACGATGTGGCAAAGGTTGCAGAATGGCTGTTGCAACATAATCCGTTTCCGCAAGTCGATAGTTTGTTCTCCATCAACAATGGTGTCGTTGGCGTAAAAACATTAAATTGCCACATGGTACAAGAAATACGTGCTGCGGCTATGGCGAAGACTGTGGGCAATACTTTTTGTTATTTGAAAGATATGTGTCGCCAAAAAAAGCGATGAGGAATTAAAGTGTTATTCTCTGAAGATGTCAGTGTTTGCCAGTGGTCTATTATATGTTTTATCAAACTTTTTCCACTGTCTCGTGTGTTCTTCACACAACGTTTCGGAAGTTTTTGATGTACTCCCATCCTCAGGTGTTCCTGGTTAGCCAAACCCCGGGGTAGGACGAGTGTACGTGAAAAGACGTACAAAAATCAGTCCTTCTCAGGGCTAACCAGGAACACCTGTGGACGAGAGCAGATCAACAACTCCCGAAACGTCGTGTGATAAACACCCGAGACAGCAGAAAGAGTTCGATATCTTAAAAAGTTATTTTAAGTTTAAACTCGCCACCCTATCGCTATTTAATGAGGATGGCTCGCGAAACGGAACGAAATCGTCACTGTTTATGGGATTTTCTCCAGTAAATCAACCTGTGCAAACTGATAACAACATTTTGCATGTAGGTACTGAACGGCGGCTATGTTTGTTGCATCGAGTGGTATGGTATCGCAATGATTCGTATGGAGAAATGCGTAAACTACGACATGCATCCACTGATGCAGTTTTCGATTAAGGCATGGTTCCACCTGATTCGCAAGAAAAATTCTTGTCGAGCGATACTAACAAAGAAAATTTTATTTCCATGAAGTTTGAAGAACAAAATTACACATCAAGGCAGAGAACGATCGACAAGGCATCATCTTTTAAGCGTGTTTTCGTTGTCGGAGAAGATATAGATTTGTTGGTTCATTTAACTGCAAAGGCGAGAGATCAGGACACATTTCTTTTTGCTAAAACTAGCGAGACGAAAAGTTGTTAAAACGCCGTATTCGACGAGGAGCCTGAAATATAAGGAAGCTGTTGCGAAGAAGAATTTGTTTTTACATGCAATCAGTGGTTGTGACACAACCTCTGCTTTTTTTAACCAAGGGAAATTGAGGTTCCTCAGTCTCCTGGATACAAACGACTCGTTGCTTGAAACTAGCAATTTTCCAAGAACTTAAAGCAGATGTGGATAGTCTCGCTGCAGCTGGTGTAGCGTATTTATTGGCACTGTATGGCGGATCGTTTGAAAAGGACACATTGGATTCACTTCGCTACCAGCATTTTACAAAGTCTGTGTCCAAGAACAAATTTAATCTCGCCTGCCATCCACAAGAGATGCTGCAAGGCAGCATTGTCTGCTAGTGTATCACCAAGTTGTGATGTGGTGTGGCAGAGAAAAAGATCCTGAGCAATACGGATGGCAGAAAACGAGGAACGAGCTCGATACTGTTCGGGCTACATCAGAAGCAACCCCCGACGCCATTTTAAAATGAATATTCTGTAAATGTAAAAAAGGCTGTGCAGGAGCGTATGGATATCGTGTGTGCTGTGTCTATATCGTAACGGGGCACCATGTGAAAACATTTCCAATTTGGTAATGGATTCCGATCCTGAAGACCCAAACGAGGCTGATGACGACTTTAATTCGGTGGAATGGATTTTGGAGGAGACGTGAGACAAACAAGATTTGACAGATAGTAAACAGGATGAACCAGGGACATCCCTTAGTACAAAATGGCAGAAACCGTGCAAGTAAGTTTAGAGTGTGGGTTAGGCCTACTGGGGGTATCCCCACGTTAAAAATAACGCGCCCCTCAACTCTACCTCCTGGGTGGTGTGGAAACGAGTTGATACCCTATGTGTTTACTACTTTACTGTACTAAACTACTTTTTGCACTTCCGGGACTAAAGTTGATACTTTAGTCCCCGTAAACAGGGACTAAAGTAGCTCATTTAATCCCTAGGGACTAAAGTAAAAATGATACCGTAACTATGGTAAATTTATGTACACACGAGGTTAGTAGGTTAGGTTTTGTTTCACATTTGACACACACTGACGAAAAACTTAACCTGCAAATCTCGAATTTGACATATACTGACAATACACTTCAGTACTGCCAACTGATTCAGGCTATCCAGGACCTGCTGCAATTCAGTTTTTAATAAATTGTTATTGTCAGTTTCCAAATTGACAGATTCCAAATTTTGGAAATGTTTGATGATAATGTTCCCAAAAGTGCAAAAAATAGCGTATATTCCTCGGGACTAAAGTCCCTAAATCCCTTGAGTGGTAGTTACCCTCGGGCTTCGCCCTCGAGGCAACAAACTCCACTCACGGGATTAAATGGTGCACTTTAGTCCCTCATGATATAATATACTATTAGGTAGAATAATGTATACATAATTTGTAAAAAGTACCATGCAAATGCTGCTTATACGACACTTAAAAAAATCATCTTACTGTTCGGCCCTGTAACTCGGAAAGTATTAGTCTGACAAATAAATATATAACGCGATTTTGTACCAAATTTTATTCTCTTCAACTTTTCATTGGAAATGTTTTTTCGAAAATCTACAGAAACCGAGTTATACGCCAAAAACTGATTTTAGCCGCAATTTGTTTAAGATGGCGGCGCGAGCGGCGGTCGCATGACGTCGCAAACTTAAGGTCGTACTTAGGGTCACAAAGCATACAATCGAGTTTCAAAACTCTTCAACCTTTTGCAACCAAAAAAAGTATCTAATGACTGGACTATAGGTACAGTGAGAGTTTCTTCAAATCGAACATAGGGAAAAACAGTATAAGTTGTTTCCATGGAGCAAACCTTATTTATTGTTGAATTTCAACTGTCATTTAGCAACTAATTGTTAGTGTTTGATTTGAAAAACTCTTTTTTATTAGTCTTCAAGTACAATCGTTTCGTTAGTGTTAAAACTAACCTCTTCAGGCATAATTCATTATATATATTAAAAATTCCAATTAAAATGATTAGATCAGTTCATTGGGGTAGAGGTTAATTGGGGAGGAATTAACACTGTGTGTCGCTGTTTTATTTTATTTCCGAACTCATCTTGAATCTAACCTACGGACAGCTGCTTTGTACTACTAATTTAAATGAAATCTTTTTCAATGTGTGCAAATCTGTTCGTATATAATATAACGAGTGGTCTGGTTATTTCCGACAATATTTGTAGTTCAGAGCAAGAGTAGCTGTTGTGAAGAACATTTGTACGGGCATAATGCCGAAAACAGAAAGCGAATTGTATTCAGCAAGACGTGCCAATGAAAAGATGCAATAATTTAAAAAAAATTGTATGTAAGAAATTTTGTAAACTTTCCATGCGACTGTAATTAAAATTCAGATCAGATGGTTGTATATTTTGACATTAATACGGTCATATACAGAAATAAGCATATATTTATTACGTGAAATGTAGTATCCTAGAACTGTGTGTTTCTTTAAAACAAAACACATTGATTCTGGGGATACTCGATACTAGATGTTAATCGCATATTAGTCTATTTCTGTCTGACTCATAAAAATTCCATAAACCTTATTCCAGCTCATTTGATTTTGTATGTTCACATTATCTGTCTGTATGAGCAAAAATAAAGTTCATCAAAGATGCCTTTGGAACGTCGAAGTCGTGTGTATTATAACACCAGAAAAATATACCTATTCCTTGTCACTTATATTTTATAGGCAGTGGCTGGCAATGGCTAATATCGCAACGTGATCCTAACCGTGATCAAGACTTTCCGTAATAAATGCAACAGAAATATTTCTAAAGCCTGCAGAAAAAAAGAAGATCATAACATCACTTTATAATAAATGTCAAATGACAGCTTCATATTTTCTGGTGTTGTAATACACATGACCTCAAAATTCCAAAGGCACCTTTGATGAACGTTATTTTTGCTCGGTAGATAAAAAAAATCTGATCCTCAGCGGGCAATTGAAATTCAAACGTATGAATACTATGCACTTCTATGTCAAATTTGAGGTTATTAAGTTAGGTTTTCCGCCAGTTTTGACGCAGACTGACGCAAAACCTAACCTGCTAACCTCGAATTTGACATAGACTTACAGTGCCACCAACATATTGTTCATACGTTTGAATTTCCACAGCCCGCTGAGGATCAGTTTTTTTATCTCTCGATACTTAATATAACAAGTGCCTTGAGCTTTGCCTACACTATTTCTTATTATGAGTAGGAGTTGCTCACTGTAGGCATATAAAGTATGATCAAACATTATTTTCATCTAGAATGGCTATGGAATAGTTCCTAATTTCTGAATGCAACTACGTTTATACTTAAAAGGTCAAACTTGACATTTGAATTTTAAGTGACTTACAGATGCAATCATAAATTATAAACTATTCCATAGCATAACCATACTAGATGAAAATAATTTTTGATCATAGTAAGGGAGTTCGGGGTTAACTAAACCATGGGGTTGACTGGACCATTGGATTTAAACTAAATTTGCTTGTTTGAATTTCCCACCAATATTTCATTTGGAGTCCCTATAATTGGCACTACTGTGGATGTTAGTGTGGTTGACGTACCAAAGGTTGTGTTAGTTCCAAAAAATAAAAACGAAATTTTACAGGTAAGAGTAATTATTTTTTGCTACATATTTTTTACTTCCTTTTACAATAATTTCTAAATTGAGTTTTCAACAGATCTTCACCTTTTCGAGTCCCCTGAACCCAAAAAACATGTTTTTCTTTCTTGGTCTGTCTACGTGTCTGTGTGTGAACAGAATATCTCAAAAACGCAAAGAGGCATGACGTTGAAACTTCATATATAAATTTTGTGTACTATCTAGATCCGACAGCAAGCTTTTGAAGAAAATTACATAACCGGAAGTATGGTGTTTACTCTTGTGATTTTTCAGTTTTCAATGTGAATTGATGTAAGATAGGTGATTTTCCAGTTGAATTCCTCTAAAACGGGTTTCTTTTGTTTTTTTTCCTATTTTTAACTCCTATTTTAAATAGAACACCCGGTATATTATTACATTTTTGAAATCAGCTCAAAATTTTAGAGAAAATCGTACGACACTCATTAATGGCTAATAGAAAAATTAGTTCACGAGCCGTAACCAAGGCAACAACAAAATTTCTTGGATTTTTTTTGTAGGTAGACCAACCTAACTGAGAGGGTTAGTGTCGTTACGATTTTCTTACCGAATCTGCATTCGAGCATTAATTCATATCCGGAAATTATTTTTCGTGCCTTCCAACAACGTCCTAATTTGCCCTCGCGTCCCGCTCGGGCAAATTAATACGACGTTGTTGGAACGCACTCAAAAAAAAAAAAAATCTGGAAAGAGTTAATGCTCGTATGAGATTATATGTGAGAGTTTGTCTCTTGAACTAACGCTCTATTTTGTACGGTTTCTGTAGAATTTGTAATTTTTGAAAATTTTTGACAAATGCTTAAAAATTAAAAATCAAATTTTTGGGCTAATTATAAGATCACTGTAAAAGGAAGTTGTGTGAGTGTATCACACCAGATTTTTTATTGCAAGAATAATTTGTAGAAGTGTAAGTTTGAGTTTCTATCTGTTGATATTAGTAGTATTTCATTGGCAAAAAGCTAGTACAAAGGGAAATTGCAAGAATGTAGGGGGTTCCCGGGGAACATGCATGTAGAATTGCCATGTGATTCGGGGTTAACTGAACCTTTGATGGTCCAGTTACCTGGGGGGTTACCCCCAGGCAGTACAAAATTTCCTCTCGGAAACATTACCACTTCATATTCATGTTTTTTTATCTATAAAGGAATGGGTGGATTGCCCGAGAATAGGTAAAAATACCCCCATACGTTTCATCCCCCCCCCCACCCGGAGAAATCAGCTTGAATTCAACACTTAATAGGATACCACGAAGTACATTAAAACGATATGTGGATAAAGTTAGAGCAGCAGATGACCCAAACAAAGTTAACTTTCGTCCTCAAAATGAACATTTGCAAGTTTTTACCATCAAAGAACTTTTGCTTGTGAAATATATAAAAACGTCATCCAATATCCATTATGGTTTAAGCAAAATGTCAACAAGACGTTTGGCATATGAGTTTGCAGTTGCAAATAATAAGGTGATCAGGCCTAATTGGGAATCCAATGAAATGGCAGGAGAGGACTAGCTGATCCAGTTCAAAAAACGTCATAACTTATCTTTACGTACCCCAGAGCAGACATCATTAAATCGAGCCACGAGTTTTAATAGGACTAATGTTGAAGCGAACTAAGGCAATGTCAAAAAAAGTTCAAATTTGGTTCCCACGATATTTGATAAATTTGTAGTAGGTACATTTTGTAAAATGGTCCAGTTAATCCCCTAGTGGGGCTATATGGACCAAAACTTCCTTTACATACTTTTTTTATTTCGTGTAATTTGGTAAAAGATGTTCAAACAGTAAAATTTCTGCTGATTTCTTACATGATAAGATTTATTTCTAGAAAAATGCACTTAAATAAATTCAAAATAGAAAATAAGTAAAATTAAATTTAAAAAAAAATGCGGTCCAGTTAACCCCAACTTCCCCTATATTTGTACTCTGTATAATTATTGTACTCGTGATTGTTAAAAAAACTGTCCAGTGTTTGTTAACTAATAAGTTATATCAAATATCACGCCAGGCTATATCAAGCGATTGAGTAACTCGCAAAAAAATTATCTAAACTTTCAATGACATTGCGACCAAAGAATTTTGAAATAAGAGCATGCATTTCTATAGCCCCGTTGACTGCGCCACTGCATTCTGCCAGTAGAAACAGCTTTAAAATACTTTTTTAAAAATATGGAATTGAACTGCTCCACTACACTTAATAATAGGAACTAAGAGATTTCATAATGAAATACTATGAAATCAATACCAGTGCCTCAACAGCTATATGCTCAGCCTTTTTAGCAGAACCCGCTTTATCGATACGCCACTGGGCGCACCTAATAAATATTTGGCAAGCTTCTTGGGCTCGGATTTCGTCTAAATTTCACGTAATTAACGCCGCAAATATCTCTTATTGGCGTTGTGAAGTAACCTGTCGACTTACGCATCTCTTCTTCCATGCTGGAAATACGATTTCTTTTCTAACCTCAAAAGATTTTCGTGCTACAAGGTCAAGGCTTTGTATTCCATAGTCGCTCTTGAAACGGTGTATCAAAGTGGGGCGAAATGAAAGTTGTGCCGACAAGCTGAGGCTAAGCGATGAGCCGCTCAAGCCCAGAGCTCAGACTATTCCTACTCGTGAGCCGTGGTAGTTGAATTAGTAGCTGCAAACACGTGTTTAGGTTAGTATCAGTTGATAGGGGTTGAATGAAATAATATTTTCTGTTGTGCAATTGTGCAGTACCTTTACTAACTACCGAACTACCATGGGATCCTGGCCCGAAAACGTTGGCATACTGGGAATTGAAATAGTTTTCCCCTCGCAGTATGTGGACCAAACTGAACTGGAACAGTTTGATGGGGTGAGTGCAGGCAAGTATGTCGTCGGCCTGGGACAGAGCGGATGGGCTTCTGCAACGACCGAGAAGATATCAACTCATTGTGCCTAACAGTAGTCCAAAAATTAATTGAGCGCTACAACATCAAATATTCCGATATTGGCCATTTAGAAGTCGGCACTGAAACCATTATAGACAAATCCAAAAGCGTAAAAAGTGTACTGATGCAGTTGTTTGAACCACATGGAGCTACTGACATAGAAGGCATTGATACCCACCAATGCGTGTTACGGAGGAACGGCTGCTCTGTTTAATGCCATCTCTTGGATCGAGTCGTCAGCATGGGATGGGCGCTTAGCCGTTGTAGTGGCCGGAGATATTGCTGGTGTATGCAAAGGGCTCAGCAAGGCCTACTGGGGGAGCAGGAGCCGTTGCTATGCTGATTGGCCTAATGCACCTTTAGTGTTTGATCGTGGTCTTCGTGCAACATACATGAAGCCATGCTTACGATTTCTACAAACTGATTTAACATCCGAATATCCCCACAGTAGATGGTAAGCTTTCTATTCAATGCTATCTCAATGCTTTAGACAGCTGTTATCAGCTGTATCGCAAGAAGGCTAGCAAGCAATGTGTGAAAGATAAGAATATAGATGTGAATAGTTTTGATTTTCTTCTGTTTCATACTCCATTTTGTAAGCTGGTACAAAATCAGTAGCAACGAGTAGTACTCAACGATTTCCTTAACACTCCTCCTGATAAAATTTCAGCTTTATATCCAGGATTAGAAAAATTTTAAAAATGTAAAACTTGCCGATACTTATTTCGATAAGGACGTAGAAAAAGCATTTGCTTACTTGCAGTAAGAACGTGTTTGAAAAGAAAACTCATCCCTCACTGTTACTAGCCAATCAAATTGGGAACATGTACACCCCTTCACTCTATGGGGCTTAATTTCCATTTTAGTTAATCAAAACATTGAAAAACTCGCCGGTTCTAAAATCGGTCTCTTTCATATGGTTCTGGTTTTGCATCCACTTTGTATTCAATTACTGTCTCGAAAGATTGTAATGATAATTCACCTTTGTATAAGTTAATGTCCAATTTAAGTCATGTCAGAAAACAGTTAGATCAACGTAAGAAGATCTCTCCAGAAAAATTTTCAGCAGTATTGGAGCTACGCGAGAAAAATTGTCACAAAGCACCCTATGAGGCCTGTAAGTAATGTAGAAGATCTGTTTTCAGGTACATATTATTTAACTAAAATCGATGAAATGCATCGCCGGTCTTATAGTAGATTTTGCAAAGCAACTAATGGTTCTGTCTAGTGAAAAATGCAGTTAGTAATGAAAGGTTGTATACATACATCCACTACCTTTTTTTAGAAGAGTGGATCGAAGTAGAAAAAACTAGGGTTGTTGGGTTTTTGCATAGGTAGCTACATTTGTACAATTAAAATACACAGCAAAAATATATTTATTTCATGTCAATTTTTTATATCGTTCGTTTATAGTAAAGCAGACTTCTAGATTTTTTTATAAGTTATTGTTATTTTACCGATTTTTTAATACATTTACAAGGGTTTTTATCGAATTGAAATATAGATCTAATTATGTTTAAAAAAGAAACAGTATGGTTTTATCTCATTTTGTATTTGTTATACTATCAACAGTTGCAGCATTACACTGAGGAGTTGTAGAAATTGTTTTTTCTAACTGAAAGTGGGATTGTTTGTGACAAAAGCTCTTGCATTTTGATTGGGGGTGAGGATAGTAATTTTTTATATTTAAAAATAAATTTTAGGAATACAAATTGTAGATAGAAATTATAATTGCCATAGAATTGCAAATAAAACTAAAATTACAATTATTTGTGAAATGGTCATGGTCCAAAATTTGCATTTTTCAATTGGGCTAAGAAATTATCGAAAGACATATTATAAAAAAAATTATAAATTCCATTTAGAATCGAAAATTGCGCTTTCGTTAAAAAATAATGTTAAGCGTTGTTCAGTAATCAGAAGATCGCACAAAGTATGATACAGGAATGTATATTTGATCTACAGGTATTACATTAATGTAATATTCTTTCAGACATGATATCACGCAATTTACACCTAGGAAATTGGTTCAAACGACACACATTTAATGCGTAATAAAATTTACATTAACAGGCTATTCAACTTCTGTTGTTTCACTAAGTTATAAATCCTTTTCTTGAAAAAATTTCAATAGCCTGGTTGCAGCCTGCTGCATCAGTGTGCGACTTGAAATGGTGAGTTTTTAATAATGGTGTGTACAGTTCCAATGCCTGAATGACTCTTACTCGAATACGCCTATCTTCAATCAAAACGTTTTTCCACGCACTTAACAGTAGTTGCAGTTTTCACAACATGTGCATGGTTATGTATTCTTTACCTTACAGAAAAAGTCCCTTGGCAGTTAAAAATTAAATTACAACTCGTTGATTCTTGTTTAGATTGTAAAGAACATTTTAAAATTGACAGAATTCAATATAACTGCAATTCATCTGTTTTCTACAGTCTACCAATCATGGTTTACTCTTTATAGATGTGTTTCGGTTGAACCAGTAAATTTTACTAAGAAAATAAATTTAAAATATTGCAAAACTATGATTATATTAACACCAGGTATTAGTAATATTTTGTAGTACACAAAGCTTTCCTACTAACAAAGAATTAATGTATACTTGTGGTGTTTTACTTTTAACCAAATATTGTGTATTTAATGTCGTTAACTACTAAATAATTATTTTTAAAAAAACAGTTTAATAGCTCTTTGCAAGATATTTTTAAGTAGAGGAGTAGCTGTGATAAACTAACTAAAGTGAGATTGTTGTTTCTCCCCAACCTTGAATACCTGTTTTGTTTTTGATTATGCTTAAAAGTTTTTATATAAACGTGTTTCATAATTGTTTTGGGTTGTGACTATAAAATATTAACATACTATACTTCATTCATGCTAAAAGACAGTTAAACAATTATAAGGAAGTTCAGCATTGACATGTATGTCTTCTACTAGGAAGAATTACGTTTCTTATGCTGTCCAGATATTAGCATTTGTTATTTTAGTTTTGCATAATTTTGACACAATATAAAATAGATGTGCTCTGATGAAGCATATTTGTTTTGTATTTGAAACAAATATTGTTTGATATTATTCATTAGTATTTGAAGGATGTAATCAATATGTACATTCTTTGTTGACAATTTGTTCAAGGACCAACTCAAAATTTAGTAAATCCAGTTTTTGATGTCTGGCACTATGACCTTGTTGCAACAACTTTAGACTTGCTTAAAATAAACTCGATCCTTCTTATCGGTTTTATACTTGGGAGGGAAAGATCGTATGCAATATTAAGTGCTGCTGCAAACTACATAGTCTACTAGCAAAGTTGTAATTTTATCGTATTTAAATGGTCGCAACTAAGATTTGATCAAAACTCATTATGACAAATTCTGAACAAATTAACATACCTTTATAATAGCTACAAGATTTTCAGTGAATGGTGTTTACTGGTTCTGCAATTAAACGTAAAGCAATTACAATTTATGAACATAAGTGTAATTGCTTCAGGTTAATTGAAAACATCAGTTATTTTAGAACTTTCATTAGTTCTCGTATTTTATCTACAGCAGTATAACATTTAACAAAAGAAGTTGATTCTTAGCTAATAAAAAATCCATTTTAGCTCTACATGAAAATGCATTTAAGTACAGGCAGGGTTTAAAGAACAGTATACCTTTTTTGTAATTTTTAATGCATACTCACATTTTCTAAATACATGACTGAAAAAATTAAAACCAAATACAAAGTATACGTAAAATGGAAACTGAATTTCATGTTATCACACTTTTTCTTCTTTACCAAATGATTGTACAGGGAGATCAAAAATAAATTTCATTGCAGGAGCCATTGAAAGCAATCAAACTTGCCTAATCTGTAGCATGCTTTTTGTTGACATTTTTTTAAGTGTAACATTTATTTTCAAAATCTTAAAATAACGTGAATAATTTTATTTTAATGTCAACTATCAATTTACACTATAAATTTTGTTTAAATTAGATATGTTTGCATATTTGTGTGGCTTATTAGACTGTGTCAAAATTGCATGGACTATACAGTTCAATTTAGTTTAAATGTAGTGTTATAATTATAAAGTACAATGTAGACAGTGGGCTCCCGCGATTAAGTGTATTTTTAATCACTGTGTATTTGTTTGTTCTATAAAAAAATATTCGCCTATTCTATGAAAAGTGCAAGACAGTTGTATGGTGTCATCTACAATTTCTTCAATGTGTGATATATCTTTTTCTACATATCCTTTCAGTTAGATAATAAAATTTAAGGTGAAATCGTTGAGAAGAGAACAAATGCAGAAGCTTAAAGATGTATGTTAGTAGTATTTAATTTCTTTTATTGTAGCCTTTTTAATTCTCAATCATTTATAGCACTTTTATTTTTTACTTTTTCTCAAAAATGGTGCTCGATACAGTTTTTAAAACGTAGGTAATATTTTAACATTAATATCTCCGAAAAAAGTGTTTACCAAATTATAACTACACTGCATTAGATCCTTTTGTTCAACAGACTATGATACCTATGCGGCATATAAAACAAATATTATAAAAATTAGCTCACTTTTCTATTTTAGAACATGACTGGGTAGATCTGCTACTTATTAATGCGTCAACTTCTTATTCATTGTAAATTAAACTGCATATAATAAGTTTAATAGTGATAATTTCATATATTTGTAATACCTATTTCTATTGATGTACTTGTTATTTAGTTGAACTGTATTGTTTCTATGTAGCCACGATGAAATTGTAAGCTATTTACGTAGCAATATGTAGAACACCCATTCTGACTTATGTATCTCACTTAGTTAAAATATTTGTTAATCAGAACTCATGTGATATTCAGGTACCAGTTTTATTTTATTTTCAGTATGACTGTTACTGTGCAATTTATTTACCTTACAGCTATTGTTTTGTTACGTTTGTGTTGTTTTGTTGGCATTTGTTTTATTAGTTATATGTTAATGTTTATTTAGTATTATATCACGAACACTTTAAATTGGCATATAACCTACACACAATTAATTAGGCATGAATTGGTTTTTACATGGTAAGTACTTTTATCAATGAGATGAGTAATCGTACTTATAGAAGAAATAAAAGGATATTTTCCTTTTAATAGTAAATAATTTATTTACACACTTAATATTTTAATGGAGAAACGAATTTTTTAAAAGTTATGTAGTAAGGTTTGATGGTTATCAACATCTGTTCGTAACATCACATATATACAATGGGTAATAGCATAATTTTAAAATGTTGAATGCGTCTATGTGGCTTTTATTCTATTCTTATGTAAAGATGATACGGTCATGGCCGCATCCTCACTATTGTGTATATTTGTGTACTACCAATGATTTTATTTTAAGAACACTGGTAAAACCAACTCTCCCATTTACAGACAACTACTTTTATCCAGCTGTGAACAAATGGATATTTGATTCATTGTAATTTATTTAACAGAACAAATATGTAACAGTGTAGCAGATAGTGACAACTGAACTAAGTGATTAGTTATAACATGTTTTTTTTTAAGAGATCGAATTAATTAAGTATTCCTTAGCTGAATTTGAAGGCATCGGATTGTATAAACTTTATTGTAATTTTTGTTAATACCTCTTTGTACTGAAGCTGTAGATTGGCTACATGACAATATTTATTTTATAAGGTGTATATAAGGTTGTTGATTTGTATAAAATATTTATTAAAGTTGGCAGTCAACATTGGTGTTTTATTTAAGTCGTGTATTATTGAGTCTGTGTTGAGAATATAATTGTTAGGGTTGGATTGGTACAAATAAATATAAAAAGTTGGACTCTGAATCAGTGAAGCATCTTGAAAGGATAAAAAATATAGGAAACCTACATGACATTTGAAATAGTTGTTTTTATGCCCAGAGGTAACGTTTCCAAATATATCCGGTTACATTATAAAAAATAGATGTATTTATTTAGTCTGCTGAAGGTTACAGAATTGTTGCGAGATTAAATACATTATTCTACTGCTATCAAATCTTAAGATTATTTGAAAAATGACTACACTTTGAGCAATGTAATTATTAACGAATTTTAATTAATGTTCCCTAGAAGTTTAACTTATATTTGACTTATTACGAAACTTAAGAATATCAAGCATGAACCACTTATCAGACACCTCCACATCTTCTGTATTGAAATGGTGTTGTCTGTACAGACCGGCAGGGGCAGCGCTACCCATATGGATTATTACCTCCTTTGCATACTGGACTACTATAATCAATAAAAAATGAGTATTCTAAATTTACCCTAGTGATCAAAGTAGACTAAATTTGATTTCTCTTTTTGTATCCTTAAAAACCCCATATAGAAATTTTGGTTGCAAAACATTTTTAGACAAAATAGCAATTGAAATATATGCAATTAAAAACGTTTCTATCCATTTTTATCCCACAAGGTTTGGTTCTTGTGTTATTAACCTTAAAGTAGGTAGTATTAGCAATCAAAATTCTGTAGGTATCTACTTGTGAGCTGTAACAATTCAATCTTAAGATAATACCACAGAATAATCACCTAACGGACTTGGAAGAGGCAGTCTGTATTTGGCAGTTGTCTAAAATTCAGCGTGTAGCTGTGTTACCCGCGAGTAGATTTGTGTCTCCATGGATTGGTGCTTACAATACCGGGCCAAAATCTTAAAACCAGTATTCGGTATTCAAAATTTTTAATACCGGGATACCGATATTAACACCGGTATTACTATTAGATTTTTACCTAGTAGTTATTATGACATATTTAAAAATAATATCAACAAAAACGAATAAAAATGTATTTTTAAAATTAACAATGACTACAAAATGAAGTCCATTAACTTAACATTTTTTTGTTTATAAGTAGATAAATAAATAAAGTAGATGAAAATATAACAACTAAGATATTCTATAAATATAACAAAATTAGTTTTTTATGTGTAACTAATAAACCAACAAACCAATAAATTAAAATTCATGACAAATATTAATTTCCTTTACTAAAATATCAAAAACTTTGGAGTATTGTTTACTATATCGCGTGCACCGTCGCACCACGCCGGGCTTGAGAATTGTCTGAACTGTCATGTATTCTGGGAGCTGTTTACGTTTCTATTGATAATAGACTTGTTTTACACATATTATGTGTTATCTTGATGATCCTCTTTAGAACGTTTTTGATTTTTGATTTATTGGTCCCATAATGAGACATATTTCATCTTTAACTGTAGTAAAGATTTTTATAAAGTGTAATTTTTATAGGAAAATGTTAATACCAAAATACTGGTATTTTCTACATCAATACCGGACAAAATTCGGCCGGGATCCCGGAATCCCGGTATTGTAAGTTCTAGTTTTAACGCAATTTGAGGGATTTACGACCCGTGTTTTATAACAAATTACTGGCAAAATAATCATGTCATTTTTTGAATATCATGCTTGATCTACTGTCTTTCCATATGTTTGACATAGCTGAAATCGGCTACTCGAACATCGATGTCCGTTAGGTGTTTATTCTGTGATAATACATACTACTGGTTGTTAGGCTGCAACTCTAGCAACAAGTTATTTGTCTGTAATACAGTGGTGAAACCAATATGAAGTTATAGCTTACCTGCCACTCGGATGCAATGTCTCAAGTGCCGCCCGCTCTTTCTGGGTTGTGGATTAGGTGGTTAGGAAAGGTATGAGTTGAGTGAAGCTAAATAGAGAACCATTCCTAATATAAACCAAACACTTTTATTTATTACTAATCTCACAATCGTATAACTTTAAAATATCGATTACAATATTAAAAGTGATATATATTATGTACTGTTTGAGGCTTTCGCGGTTACTCGAATTATTCTCCGTAGCATAGAATTTTGGCTTAGACCGCGTAGTATTTGTATATGAATACCCAGCAATTTTTGGTTTAATGTGCCTTGAACCTTGTGAAGTCGAGCAGAAACCCGTGCGATGGCCATGCTCTTTGGTGGCTCGTGTTTGAGTATCTTGAGAACGAGTATTCCGTATTTGGCCGTTTTGCTGTTTGTACATCCATATTCACTAACGTTTCGCAAGACCTTGCAGCTTGCATCATCATAGTGAAAGTCGCACTAAGAACCGAAGGTCGGTGTGGAGCTATTTATAGTCCTCTGTGCTAGGCGTGCGGAGTGGCGTAACGCTGGTTGGTTATCCGAGTGCAACGTAATCCGTGGGGCGTGGCCGTATGACGCACAGTGGTTGTAATGCTTTAGATCGTGTATCACAAGGGTCCACGTTTTACTAAGCTACGGCTGATTTTGTGATGCGTTTGTGTTTGCAATCGCCTTTATGTTCTAGATCAACGGAACGACCAGTCTGTCCAATGTAACTCGAGCCGCAAGAACAAGGAATGCGATATATAAGATTCCAAGTTCAAAAACCGCTGGCGTATATCGCATTCCTTGTTCTTGCGGCTCGAGTTACATTGGACAGACTGGTCGTTCCGTTGATCTAAGACTCCAAGAACATAAAGGCGATTGCAAACACAAACGCATCACAAAATCAGCCGTAGCTGAGCATACATTTACAAATGGGCACACTCTAGAATTTGAGCATGCCAGACCACTTGGCAGAATAACTCATTACTTCCCGCGAGTGATACGTGAAGCCATAGAAATAGAAAAACATCCAAATAATATCAACAGGGAAGATGGCTTTAAGCTTAGTAAAACGTGGACCCCTGTGATACACGATCTAAAGCATTACAACCACTGTGCGTCATACGGCCACGCCCCACGGATTACGATGCACTCGGATGACCAACCAGCGTTACGCTACTCCGCGCGGCTGGCACAGAGGACTATAAATAGCTCCACACCGACCTTCGGTTCTTAGTGCGACTTTCACTCTGATGATGCAAGCTGCAAGGTCTTTCGAAACGTTAGTGAATATGGATGCACAAACAGCAAAACGGCCAAATCTGCCTAAGTATCCTCGTTCTCAAGATACTCAAACAACACGAGCCACCAAAGAGCATGGCCATCGCGCGGGTTTTTGCTCGACTTCACAAGGTGCAAGGCACATTAAGCCAAAAAATGCTGGTTGTTCATATACAAATACTACGCGGTCTAAGCCGAAATTCTATGCTAAGGAGTGATATATATTTTTCAACAATCAAAGTCAACTTTTCTTGATTTTCTTATTGCAAATTATTTCACAATGTCATTTATATCTATGTTAATGTCGTTTTGAATATTTATTATAGCTAGATTTGATAGCTTTTCTTGTCCCATACTTAAACTTAAATAATTTTTAACTTTGAAAATGATCCTTCACCCTCAGCAACAGTGACAAGTAATGCTAAAATTAAATACGTAAAGCAATCGATAAATTTGGGAATGTGCTAATAAAATTATTTTTAAATAAATATTTCAAAACGTTACTGAAGATGCGGCCGATCTTGGAAAGTCGGTAAAATTTCCATTTCATTCAGTAAATTGACTGCATTTATGTCCAAATGATTAGTTCCAAAATCTGTCAATTTGTTTTGCAAACTTTCGCAGTATTTTAGCTTATCATCGGAATCTCAGTTTGCTAAAGTGTCAAAGCTGTGTAAAAAAGAGAAACAACTGCTGTGATCGCTTAACATTTTGCCATTAATCTAATTTAGTTACAGCGGTGTCTAATAGAAAAAATTCAAAATTGACTAAAGTGTTATTTTGGATTTTGTATAGCATCGTCTCTACCTTCGTAATCAAACATAGGCCTCTTTTTCCTCGGTCGCACAGTACTGATTGCTAGGAAACTAATCTCACAATCCAATTCTTCGAACGCTCAGCCAGCGCTTTGTCTAGCCCAATCTTACTGGTAAAGAAAAAATATTCGATTAATAGGTGTTGCGTAAATTTTTGACAATTAAATAAAGTTTAGACCCTTTTCCTTACTTTTCGGCTATCTTAGACAGTCTTCGTGATGCACGATTTATTACTAGTCTCGATATTATTTCTGCATATTGGCAGGTACCGGTAGAAAAAAAATCCCGACAGTATACCGCGTTTACTGTACCAAATCGTGGATTACTTCAGTTTGAACGGATGTCTTTTGGGCTCCATAACGCCGCGGCAACTTGGAAACTCCTTATTGACCAAACCTTGGGTCCAGAATTAGAACCCTACGTATTCGTATACCTTGATGACGTGATCATATGTACGCCTATTTTTGAGAAACACCTACGCGTACTTGAAGAAGTTCTAAAGCGTGCTAAGAATGCCGGTATAACATTTGGGCTCCATAACGCCCCGGCAACTTGGCAGTTTTGTAAATCCGAATTGAAATGTTCAGGCTACGTGAAGAGCTCTCAGGGCTTACTTGCCGATCTCGAAAAAGTGTCCGCTATTTTGAACATTCCGACACCTAAAAATGTTGAAGAAATTAGACGAATTATAGGCATAGCATCATGGTACCAACGGTTTACACCAAGCTTCTCATCTATCATATCGCCACTTACCGCACTATTAAAGAAGAACGCGAAATTTCAGTGGACTGAACACTGCAAAGTTACCTTTTCGACGATCACGTATAGTTTAGTTCCGGCACAGGTTCACGCATGTCCCAGTTTTAAACACCATTTTGTAGTTCAAACTTGGACATTGGTGCGGTATTGTCGCAAACAATAGATAACCAAGAACATGTTATATGCTTTATCAGCAGATCCTTGAATAGAGCAGAACGAAACTATTCGGTGACGGAGCGTGAATGTCTCGCAGTTTACCCAATCACCCAATCTAGATGGCACTCATTTTACCGTTATTACCGACCATCACTCTCTCGTGTGCCTAAATTCATTATCGCAACATACGGGCTGATTGGCGCAATGTGCTGTGAGAGTTCAGCAATTTGATTTTACGATCATGCATAAAAAAGGAAAGCACCATGTGGTCCCTGACGCGCTGTACCGAGTTGTTTCTGTGATCGACGAAATTAATGTTGAAGTAAAGAAAGTAGAAGATACAAACCAATCCCGAGGAGATCGTTGATATGACAACATGAAGAAACGCGTACTGGCGACACTCTTGTATCCAAATTGGAAGATAGAGTATAATACGTTGTACAAGCACATTAACTCAAAGTATCCAGACCTATCCGATGATGACAGTTGGAGAGAAGTAGTACCGAAGTATCGCCGTATAGAAATCTTGAGGAAATTTCACGATGGTCATTTAGGAATCTTTAAAACTACCGAACTAATTTCGCAGAAGTATACACCGGCGAAGTATAGACTCGGTGTTACCTGGTCTGTGAGCCGATTGCAATTTTTGTATTGCTAACAAACCCGAGCAGAAGCCACCGGCAGGTTATATGTCCCGACACCCAGTAGTAAAGAATCCTTGGCAAATAATGTCGATTGACTTGGTTGGACCATTTCCACGTTTAACTCAGGAATATGTCTATATACTGATGGTAATTGACTGTTTCACGAAATTTACGTTTCGTTTTCCGCTTCGATCCGCGACAGCGAAGATCGTTATTCAACGTGTTGAAGGAGTGTTTCTAATGTTTGGAGCACCACAGTATCTACTTACCGATAACGGAGTACAGCTTCGATCCCGAGAATTCATGAAGATGGTACATTCATACCAAACTAAAATCATTTTTAACGATTACTATCACGCGCAAGCTAATCTTATCGAGCGTGTACATAGAGTCTTGAAGACTATGCTCGCTTCTTATGTATGTCAAAGATAACCATCGTACGCGTGATAAGTATCTGGATAAAGTCGCGTGCGCTATTCGTACCGCTGTTCGTGAAGTTACCAAGATGTCGCCCAATTTTGCAAATATTGGTAGAAAAATCACGTTAGAAGGAAGCAATTACGGACAGCCTAACGAGGAAATTGATGTTAGTAAAGTGCAGGTATCGGATTGCGACCGACTCATTCATCGAGCCGTCGCATTTAAACAAGTTTGTGGGCCAATTTCTTACTGGTTAAATTTGAGGTCCGCCCACAATGCATTCATTCTGCGGAACGTTACACCTTGTATTCTATGCACCATGCTTACGATGTTGGAAAAAAATACGATCTGTCGAATGCCGCGAAATATTTTACCGCCAAGTTGGCACCAAGATTTGTTGGACCCTTCTTAATAAATCGTAAGGTATCGTGTACCATATACGAGTTATCAGATCATTCAGGTAGTTCTAAGGGCGTATGGCACATCTACGGGTGATTTCTTCTTTCCACTTTTAAGAAATCGCTCAGTATTGTCATTAGAAAAGTGACGGCGCTTAGGCATTTCATCCTCTTTTAAGTTATCGAACCCTTGCCCGGTGTAACGGACAATCCCGAAATAACCTACGCCCTCTAGACTAACTACCGGCAACTTTTCTTATTACCACCATTCCGGGCGAGTTACAGTTACCAACCTGCTGACTACCGTAAGATAAGGCACGTCCGCGCGATATCAGCACTTAAAGATTATAAATACATCTGTTTTAGCTAGGTATCTTGTCTTTTTGTACGCTCGCTGCTTGCAATAAAGTCCATGTGCGATTTCTGTAGTAGTTTTACTTTTTAAAAACGAATTTTCGTTGGCCCGGACCAAATTTGGCGGGCTGGGCTTGTAATCACCCAATATTGTCGTAATCTCGTTTTATGGGGTAATAATATTGCCGTGTTGGGGGTTTGCAAGCGATTTATGTGCTGTGCTATAACATTATCAAATTTTGAAGTACTTTCTATTAATTAAAAAAAATCCGTTATCGTTTTGAAAAAACTTTTTTGTTTTTCCTCTGAAAGCTAAATTGTGTCTGGCTAAATACTGAATGACGTACCTAATTCTTTTTATTCAATTTTGACAGTTTAAAGTGACATTATTAACTCCATAACAACCTTCATAAAGAGTCTATGATTCACAAGTGAAATAAAAATGTTTTAATTGACTAGAGAATTCAAAAAGTTTAATTCAGTAGAGAATTAAAAAAGTTTCAATAAAGAACAACATATTTTTATTATTTATACTAATAGTTACATTCAATTATTCTTTTTCTTTGTAGTGTGTAATATATAATTACTAAACTTTAGATCAAATCGACGATGAATGGGCAAATTTATATCTTAATTTGAATGTTTTAAATTTTTTATTCAAAATTTCGTCAAAATTGAATAAAAACATATATACGCCACCTGAATTAAACATTTATTAACTCAAACTACGCACTACGCACTACGTGCTTGTGAGCTCAACGTCTTTTCGTGAATAAACATATGTTTAATTCACTTGGTGTATAATATTTATAATAACGGCCATCCACCTCTTTTTTTCACGATCAATTTAGCCCTGATTTATAGAATCTACGGTTGTTCTTTTCTCTATATTTTGTTTTAAGTCTACACATTGCCTCACACCATGAAAATGTGTCACGCTTTTTTCATGTCTTTCAATATTTCTAGATAAATGACGCCCATCGTTGTAACCTATTATACCGGGTGGCCATAAATATCTGATATCACATCACCTTTGGAATCAACACCGCTTTATTAAAGTGATGAATTCAACTAAACTAAATGTCATTAATGTCATCACAACTAAAATTTCTATCTGTCAAAAATTATTTCAGATTGCAATAAGTAATGGAGTTAGAACAGGAGATTTTTATAATAGAGTCGTACCTAAACTGCAGAATCCAGGGCACATTCCCCTGCTCTTATTGCATTTTATTACATTACATAGGTACCAATACTTATCGTAATTTAAATATAATGCTAACCAACATTTATAAGTAGCTAATTCCATGGCTACCGGGATCTCAGATATTTATGGCCACCCGGTATCATTAAATGCATTTATAGAGTTGCGAATAGCTTACAGTAAAACAAAATAAAGAATCGCTAGATTTTGAATAAACGAGCCAGTTCCGAATTACTGTTTCATTATTTCCTAACTTTTTAAGAAAACACAAAGCCGAAAAAGATCGATTTGAATCATTTGTGGGATAGATAACATTCTTGATTTGTACTGGCCTGATTTCAACTATTGACAATTTAATATTATCTGAAATAGACTGTGGCCAAACAGCAGAATCTGTCACTGTATCGGCACTAAGTTGCGGTTCTGAATTCTCAGTGCTATAATCAGAAAGTCCAGCGATTGATACCGAGGGTGAGACTGCCGCAACTGAACTTGTTGAAGGTTCTGGTTCAAGAAACTTTCTAATAGATCTCGTAATTTTTTTCACGTTTTCTTCTTTTTCCGCTTTCCGTTTTCGATATTGGAAACGAGAAAGTTCTTTCTTCCATCAGCTATCTACAATCAGTAAACAACTTTTTACTATTTTACATAAACAACAGAAGCCAATATAACTTAACTTTATTTTACAGTTGATTGCTACTATTGGTAGATACTTTGTACAATAATCCTCAAAATAGGCTGCCTCTCCACAGTTTTGCCTAACGTTATACCTAGTACTGACACGCAAACAAACGTGTGTACTAAGAGACTAAGACAAATAAGCTCGAAGGGCTTATTTATAACGCCAGGGAAAGTGTTTAAATAAATTGGGAAATTACCTACCTTTGTTGGACAAGTCAAAGAGCTTCAATTTTTAAAAGTTAGTAGCGAAATGGCCGAGAAAAACCTGCCTTCGTTTAAGTTGTGTTTAAAAATCCCCTTTCGAATTGCAATTGCAAATACAATTTATTATTGTGTAAGAACTACATATTGCCGTGCAAGTAAGGTTTTTGTTTAGACGGCATCTGGAGAACCTGTGCGAACAAAGTATGGAGTATCGAATTATATAGTGCGAATTCACTATTTACGCTTTGTGGTCGTCCAACTATGTTTATGTTTTGTTCAATATAAATAAACATTTTATCACACAATTGCTGCTAGAGATTACAGTAACCAATAGTCGCCTTTTATTAAGTATTATACACATTTTTGTATCTCTCTGAAATTTCAGTCAGTCAGTAGTACACAAGGCCTAGCTGCAGCCCGGGTGCCTTGCATCCCTTGAACCCCCGCTTAAGACCGCCCTGATGGCATCTAGTTGTGGATTACAGCGTTGAAACGGGCCAATTTGTGCCACCTGTGTATATGCATTTTCATACCTTTTTATTATATCCTGCTAGCTATAATGCCGAACCGTATGTCTTACGATGTATTAACCAAGTAGTAAGCACTATAAGTAGTTGCGCTGTATTGCGTGGTTACGCATTATAAGTCCATTGTACGTGCGTGAATGGAATTTGTGAATACGCAAGACAGCAAATACCAGACAGCAGAGTTAAAAATAGAGAGATGCGAGCGTGGTATTTGAGCGCGGAGTCAGTCGTAAGCACAGGGATGAAACTGAGACCTATGATTAAGCAACAAAAAGTTTGTAGGGGCCCCCCGTAGGGTCGGGACTAGGAGATTTATAACATATAACACGCAGGTGCAGACAAGAATATCGATTTTTGACGTCACATAACCTTGCGCTTCCCCACGCCGTATCTTTTTGCTTGTTGAGGTTAAGTGCGTCGCTTTGCTAGTTAACAGTAAGTATTACCTATATTTTGTTTAAATACTTGTTAATTCTAATGCCTATCGCTTTGATTCAGCACCTGAATTTATATTCTTAGTTTGTTTACAGCGACATAGCCAAATAAACATATAGAGTTAATTTTGTAATATTGCGTCATCTACCCATTTAACTAAAATACTTGAAATTTTTCAGTTATGTATGTCCTTTGCATGGTGATAATGGTCAGCACGAAAAAGAAATATTCCTGCATTCATGGCTGCAACAAATTGGTACTGTAGAGGTCAGTCTGTCTTACGCATTTTCATAAATTTATGTACCGCGTTAATTAGCTTCCGAAGCATTAGAAGTAATCGTCAGGTATTCCTTAAATGTGGTAGAAGTTAATACATTTTTATTGTCATGTTATGATCCGCCTTTGACATCTTCAATATATGTACATGTTTTGGCGTATCAGCTAATTTGTTTCCTTTATAAAATAATGAAACACAAGCAACAGTAGTAATTTTCATTACTAATATAACAAGGGCGAGACAGCTTACAGATAATTTTGCACACGCTAAGGGTCGAGTGCTGGTTGTAATGAAAACTGTTCCGAGGGCAGTTTTCTAAGGGCAACCAGCACGACGGCTCTTTCCACGGATAAAATTATATGTAAGTGTGTTGGCCGCATTTATATTTTGAAGACAGTTGTGTGTAATAACCAACGTTAGATTTTTATCGAACTATTCAGGATTATTTATATGCATTTCTTTCTGTTATCGATTTCCAGCTTACTTTGGAGAATAACTTCAAGCAGTTCTACAAATCATCAATAGGTTTTGGAGAAACTGCCCTGTCCTTAATCTTCAAATGTGTCACGGAGAAGAACAAGCTGAGTACCTCCATTACCCAAGAACATCGGAAGAAAATGACTGCGAAGTAGGTTGTTAGTTATTATGTTTATAAATAATAACGTATATGTTATTTATTTCGATGTTGTTTTATAAGCATTTATTTTTTGTTCTAGAATTTAATATTTGTGGTATTGTATATTATTTCTGCTGAATGTAACATGTGAGCAAACGAAAATGAAATCAAGCTTGACTTTGAAATATATGTTGTATGAATAATATGATGGCGGCACAGTAATTCTATGTCAAATTCAAGGTTAGCAGGTTAGGTTTTGGGTCAGTCTGTGTCAAAACTGATGGAAAACCTAACCTGCTAACCTCGAATTTGACATAGACTTACAGTGCCGCCAACATATTATTCATACAACAAATATTTCAAAGCCAAGCTTGATTTCGTTTTCATTTGCGTACATGTTTTTACTACATTAACAAAGATTTGTTACTAGTGCTGTTCTTAAATAATCGTTGTATTTACATTAAAAGTTGTAATTTGTATTTAAGAAATAATTTGTAAATTTTAATTGCTAATGTCTAATTCAGCATTAGCAATTAAGTTTATGAATGATTTTTAAATAAAATTTAATTCACAAAATATTTTTCAAATTAATGAGATTGGAAGGTTGCGGTATACGCGCTATTTAAATTTCGCGCTCCCGTTCATTGTGTAATTCGGCCAGAGTGCAGCTCTATGAAAAAATGGGGCGCGTTGCCAACGTTTAGTGTGGGTGCTTCGCTTCTATTAGGTATTGTTTTGTGGTCGTAAGCAAACAGGCGACTGATGCATGTGTGTGCCAATTAACCAAGGTACGAAGGGTGCTATTTAACGGCACCTGAAGTGCCAGAATTGTGAAGTGTTAGCCTGTGTTTCCTAAGGGGGAACACCTACTACGAAGCATCAAATACTTAGGCCGCACCACGAAAGGCTGCTGTCGCTGCCAGAAGGAAGCCGATTGTGTTACCGTCGCAGAAGCGTCATCCTTGGGAGCAACAGAATGCAAGTTTAGTGTATTATTGAAATCGTGATACCTACGAAATAAGAAGCGATTGCTACATCTTTGGCAATTGCTTCAATGAATGATTGCATATCGAAGGTAACGGCGGGTTAGCTGCAAGCCAACGCGAAGTTATTACGTCATCCGCTAAATCAGTGCGTCGCTCGAATTGAACGTGCCCATGCCGTGCTTCCAGCCCAAGCATATTTCAAGAATAGAAAACTTCGCCCAGTTCATTTGTGCGCGGAATTCAATTACATTTCGCACTTTTCGGTGTTTGACATTGCGTACACAGTTGAACATTAGCGCACTATTTAAGGGGTTTTCATGCATGTACCATACATCCTTTTTATATTGTATTGTGTATTTTCCATGTACTTTTATGCAATAATGCGAGTAGAAACAGCTGTCGCGCTTAGATAATTAAATAATTATTAACAGCTTCACTGTATATTTAGACGTCGTTCAATGTTGTTGTTTTATGTACATGTATTCTCTTGTATTTGTGTTTTTCTTACAGATTATATATCTTTTAATGTAAACCGTTGGGTTTTTATTGCTGCAGTGTTTGCATGCATCATTTCAGCATTCCAGGTGACAACGAGCAACTCCAAAACAATATTAGCTTCCCCTTAGCCGCACTGACGATGTTAATAGGGTCTTATACTTCGCCGACAGTTGAGCTAGCGAACCCAGGGCAATATAAATTAATAATAGAGTAGAGTATAGGGCTAAGTAAAAAGCCGCATTTCAGTTATGGTGCTCACCGTAAAGGCTGTTTTAAAGTAACTAACATTTCAGCGTCTCTATCAAATATTGAAATTTCAGAACGATTCCAATCTATGACACTTCCGCGAAGATCTGAAAGTGATATCAATGAAAGAAGATGCAGTTAAGTAAAGTGCGAAATATCTTCAGAAATTAGAAATGCATCCTAATCTATTAGCATTTAATGTAATCACAAACAAGATTCAAACGGACTTCCGCATTTCTCGTTTTTCGTGTTTGATATTTCTTGTATTAACAATGACCAGATCTCGGAGAGTGAAGTGTTCCGTTATATTTTATAAATTGTTGTTTGTTATCTTTTAAATAAATCATCTTAAGTCATTTTTATACTCAAAACTCTTATATCTGAAAAACAGTTGAGTTAGGGATAGGAAGTACGATATCAGAAGAAAGGTAATTAAGAGATTTTTCAAAACTACAAAAAAAGGCAGGGTGTTTTATTTGAAAAAATCCGAACTTAATATTTGTAAGAAAATAAATGATTTATCAAATGTGTAAAAATAATTTTAATTACCATCAAAGGAAAGTCAAAATGCTCACATATAATATCATACGAGCATTAATCTTTCCGGAAATTTTTTTTGAGTGCGTTCCAATAACGTCGTATTAATTTGCCTGAGCGGGACGCGAGGGCAAATTAGGACGTTGTTGGAATGCACGAATAATAATTTCCGGATATGAATTAATGCTCTAAAATGCAGATTCGGTAAGAAAATCGTAACGACACAAACTTAAAAAGAAGTAATGTCTACCTACAAAAAATTTCCAAGAAATTTTTGTTGTTGTCTTGGTTACGGCTCGTGAATTAATTTTTCTATTGGTCATTAATGAGTGTCGTACGATTTCCAAAATAATTTTGTTACAACAAAAAATTTCCCATAAACGATGCTACGTCCAATTTAAAAAGGACAGACCAAATTAAAAGAACGAGAGTTGATGTGGAGACTAGAGAATATCCGGCAACAATGTACCTATTCAGAAAATATAACCTTAAACTGAAAACAACCTAACCTAACACAAAAGGTGTCAATTTCCATGAGGGAGCCAAGTTGCAACAGAGGTTCTGCCAACAAAATTACTAGATGTTCATAGCGTCACCTGACCCAAAAAGATCGTTAACGGCTTATACTGTTTCACACTCAAAGGTAGTTCACATCAAACATAGTTTCTGGTAACATTTTCTTTCATTCAATTATTTTCTGTTATAGCAGAAATTTAGCATGTTTTTGTATAAATCATTAATAAAACAGTAAACGTTAGACCCATACAACTTTATATTAAAGATATCTTTAATTTTGACTCAAAACTTTAAGCTACCCATATACCAAAAAAATAATTTGGTTTGTCACACTTTTCTGTGCCACCCTGTATAATCAAAAATATTTTAGTAATGCGCATCAACTTCGTACCTACAACTTTATATAAGCGGATTATTTTGGGATTAGGTTTGTTATAAGAAGTAAATTTTATTAAGTGATTTGCATATTTACCAAGCCCCATATTTTTCCTTGGTGTGTTGTTTGTAATAACTAAGTGGATGACCATGAAATTTGGTCCTGTTAATTAATTTTCATGTTTAGTTAGTGGTTTTGTGTATTTACATTAATTTGCACAAGTCAGATAAAACAAATCAATGACGATATTGAAGGAACTCATTGAGCATAATTATTATTATTTATTTATATAATTAATACAAACTGTTATAAAAATTAATTTCAACTGAAATACTATACTAACCACATCTGGTATGGCAAAAAAGGATGCAATTAATAGTTAACTAAAATTAAGTAGGTACTGATACTGTATTTATATTTATACATCATTAGTGGGCTTCTTAGGTGCGTTCATACTGACTGGTATGGCTTTCAATAAAACGGTACCTAAAATAAGAACGAATTAATCATAAGGTAATAATAAAGAATTCCTTTGTTTAGTTTAAATAAAGTAATTGTAGAATTATGTTCAATGAACGAATTGATAATGTACAGGGTGTTGCATTTTGATTGGATTCAATGGATATCTCCATCCTTATTAGAGCTAAAGGAAAATGGTTTGCACATTATGGGTCAAATTTCGAGGATAACCTGATGATGAAAACAGAATTTGAATATCTCTTTCCGAGCTACAGTAAAAAAATTAAAAATTCAACATTTGGGGGCATAGGAATGCACTTTTCACATCGATTAATATACTCTAATTAAAATTAGTATGTCTCTCATAGTTTTTGAGTTACAAGTTCTTAACTGCAAGTTGTAGTTGGCTTTGACTCCATCAAATAGTATCTATTTTATGTTTTCACCATTTCCAAGATCTTCAACACATCTCTTCTTCAGCAACACTTTTGTATCCACTGTTGAATGAAGGTCTTCCCTTGAGTTTTCCATTCTGGTCTGTTTTGGGCTAGCTGATGCCAGTTCCATCGTATATTGCTTTAATATCATCTAGCAGCCAACGTTTTGGTGGTCTTCATACACTTCGTTTGTGCTTTCTTGGTCTTCACTGATGATATTCTTAGTTGATCCTTAACTCTCTTCTCGGGCCACATGTCCCACCCAACTCCACTTCAACTTTGTGATGCTACCCATTACATCGTCCATCTTCGTTTTTCTTCTTATCTTCGTTTTGAATGTGATCTCTCAGAGAGACTCACTTGTTCTTAATCGGTTGGTTGATTGCATTGTAAGTGTCATTGTCTCCATGCCGTATGTTATAACAGGAAGAATACAACTATTGAACGCTTTTCTCTTTAGGGAAATGAGTGTTTCTGTATTTCTTAGAACCATAATGAATTTATCACTGTGGTCCAGGTCGTGTGTATTCTTCTAGTAATATTTGAAGTTTTATTTTGCCTGCCAAGTGTGATTGTATGTCCTAAATATGTGTATTCATTTACTTTCTCGATTTCATTTCTATCTACATCTACTCTAGTATCTTCTGTCATCACTTTGGTTTTATTCAGATTCATCTTCAAGCCGATTTTCTCTGATTTTGTTTTCAGCTTTTTCTACATTTCCATTAATGGTTCTACATTGTTGCTTACAATCATGATGTCATCAGCATATCTAAGATGACTCAAGTGTAGACCCATCAATCTTCACTCTGCGTTCTTCCCAATTTAATTTCTCAAATAAGTACGTCTTCTAACGCAAGGGTGAATAATTTTGGGGAGATCGTGTCTCCCTGCCCGACTCCTCTTTCAACTGTTATCTACCATTCTGTTATGCCTTTCGATGGTTGCTTTGTTATATATTTATTTCAGGAGCTCCTATGTTTTGAGTCTATCGTTACGATATTCAGTCCTTGGAAGATTTCCCACAATTCTATGGAAATGAACGCAAGGCGAGCTGAAGGTGTAAGTTGTATTCATTACATTTCCCTATGAATATATTATGTAATGCCTGTAGATGCTCTATAGTGTTGTAAACGTTGCGGAACCCCTCCTGTTCGTATGGTTAATACTTGTCAAATTTATTTGATTTGTTGGTGATTATTTTTGGCAAGATTTATTGGGCAGTAGTTATCTAGGTTACATTCATCTCCTTTTTTCTGTATTAATATGATCTCCGCATTTTGCTAAGAGTATGGGATCATGCATCCTGGAGGCATTTGTTCCTGAAGATTCTAATTGCTTCTAGAGTAGTTGTTCCTCCCATTGCAATAATTTCTTTGGTAATGCCGTCATCTCCAGGAGCTCTTCCGTTTTTCATTTGATTTAGAGCCTTTTCAAATTCTCCTTTGTCAATTTTAGGCAATTCTTCCGAGCCGACGTTCAGTATTTTCCCACCTTTGTTGGTGTCAGGTTCTGGTGTAACAGAAGGAATTAATTCTGTATAATATTTTATAGCAATCTCTGTTATCTGACCCTTTTCATATTTGACAACTCCAATATTATTGTCTTTCATTTGATGTATCTTTTGTCGTCCTCTGTTACCTACATTTTTTAGTACCTTCATGTACTTGTTGCTTTCTATTACTTTTTCGATTGTTTCACTGTTGTAACTCCTAATGTCTTGCCTTATTTTTTTGTAATTGTTTTATGAGTTTTTTGTATTCTGGATATGTCTGCTAAACAGCTCTTTCTTTGATCATGTATCTCGTTCCTTCTTTAGTTTACAGTTCTTGGGTTGTGCTGTTGAACATATTTTGCTGATTCCCATTTGCATGTTGTTCCTTAACCATTTCTCTAATTGATTGGTGTTTATATTAATTAGTTGACAGTGTTAACTTTTCCTATAACTCTTTAATATTTGTCCTCATTGTTCTTGAGTTCTTTTATGGTCGGAAAAATTGTTGTGTGTGAGTTATTTGTTTTTTCCCTTTTTAATCTGTTGATTGCTACTCTTGCCCTAAGTAACTTGTGATCACCTCCCAATCTAATCCTATTAACGACAGATACATCAGTTACGATATAATTCGTTATTAGCTAGTACAAATCGTAATAGTATAATGAATTGCATAGAATAAAGCAACCTTTAAAAATTTTTATTTACACTTTGCCCCTAAGATTAATAGGGAACCCAATATTTTAGTATTAACAATTTAACATGTGATCTCCTATGTTGTGCAGTCAGCGTATACTTCTTCTTCTCTGTCGTATTCTCATGTCTGAGAAGTCGCGATATCATGATTACGTACATTTGTTTATGGTGTTTCTCCATGAATGCCGATCTTGATCATCCTGAGCGTATTCTGTAGTGGACATCCTGTTATGGTTTTTACTTGATCAAGCCATCTTGTCGGTGATCTGCCCCTTGGCCTATTGCCCTCTACTTTGCCTACACGATGAGTTTCTCTAGATTATCTGTTTGTCTTCTAACTGTATGGCCAAAGTATTTCAGAATTCGTCTGCGACAGATCGTAGAGAGTCTGTCGGTATCCCCTATTTCCTTCAGTATGGATACGTTAGTGCGTCTTTCCATCCACGATACACGCAGCATTCTACGCCAGCACCACAACTCGAATGCATCTATTCTCTTTAAGTATACACACGGTATATATTTTGAAAAAGTAAAAACATTTGCTGTTTGATAGTGCTAAAACCAGCTACAACTTATATTTAACTGAAAAGCTATAGGCGACATATTAATTCCGACTAGATTATATTAATTTATGTAAACAAATTCATTAAGAATTCCTGCTTCTTTTTTGATATTTTGAAAGACAAATGAACTGTGATGTCAAATTAAAATGTTAAATT
Source organism: Agriotes lineatus (assembly GCA_940337035.1). Taxonomy (NCBI): domain Eukaryota; kingdom Metazoa; phylum Arthropoda; class Insecta; order Coleoptera; family Elateridae; genus Agriotes; species Agriotes lineatus. The sequence continues at coordinate 112,708 of CALNHX010005040.1, forward strand.
TTTCAGTTTTCTACTGAGCTCAGAAACCAAAAGAGATATTCGAATTGTTTAAAATGATTAGCATTAGCATTTTGACGCAAAAGTTTTAAGCTAGGTATCTACATACAGGGCGATTTTAAAACATTTTGTCAAATTGTGGGATGCTGTATTCTACACAATCAAACACTTAAAAAGTCATCTGCATAAACGTGTCAGAAAACCATGCATTTTGGAATTACAAACAAAAACTAAAATTATTAATGTAGGATGATGAAAATTAAATTTTAATTGCATTGTATGTTATGTTTTCTGAGTAGATATTCAAAATGTTACCTCCCATCTCTACACAGATTTTTAACTCTGTATTTGTGTATATTTTAAAATTTAAAAAAAAAATGGAAAATTTTAGAATGCAACTTTTGTTAGAAACAAAAGCAAATGAAGCAATAACAAATAATAAATAGGAGCGGCATTAAAAAAAGTTAGCAAATTAAATAAGGATTCTCTGAGAATTATGACACTTACGGAAACGATTAGGTATTTATTATTTTAGCCACCTATATACAAAAACGAGTTATAACTTCGAAGCACATGATTTTCGGACACATATTTATATAGAGTTTCTTAATTGTCTGTGTAAAATAATTTTCCAGAGCAACCTGAATCAGAGCAGACGGTCGCGGGAATCGAACCCATGACCTCGCTAATGCTAAGTAGACGTGCTAACCACTAATCTACAGAGCTCGGTAAGCATTACTTTAGTACCTACAACTTTTATACACCAAACCAATTTTATGTAATTCTCATACTTTACGAAATATTATCCACCCGTGCATCGTTGCCAGACCCTGTATCTGCATATGTTATATAGCAAGTTCGAATTGTTTTAAAACTATCTATAATTGCCAAAAATTAATATTATCGAAATCTCAAAACATTTTATATATTTTTTGTAATCCTGTATGTTCAAAGTCCTTCAAGATATTTTTATACATTTAGATATTCTAAAGAAAAGCCAAATTTAATGGTTACGGTTTTCTAATCTGTTTACGTAATTATTACTTAAAACCAATGACACGTTAGATGATCATCTTATTGACTAATATAATGCAATCGTGATAAATGTGTTGAGGATAATAGTATATTACTCTACAAGTTGAGAAAAGTGATGTTTTTCTGAACAAGTATGGCGTGTTTGAGTATGAGCGTTAGCGAGTACCTATTTAAACGGCCATACGTGTTCAGAAAACCACTTTTCTAACGTGTTGAGTATACTATTTTATCGCATTTCTTAAGAAATGTAAAATATTAAATTTTTACATACAAGTGACACTAACTGTCAAAACATAATCAAGATGAGCATAATCATTGCTATGTACTAAAGCACAATAAGCAGCTCCAGTTGATGTTATGCATTTGGCAGTACTGAAGTGTGTTGCCGGTGACACTGTAAGTCTATGTCAAATTCGAGGTTAGCAGGTTAGGTTTGCGTCAATCTGTGTCAAACTGACGCAAAACCTAACCTACTAACCTCGAATTTGATATAGGCTTACAGTGTCACCAACAACACACTTCGGTATTGCCAAACATAAACGAATCGCCGTTGCTAGGCAGAAAAGTGTTGCAAATGATAAAAGTACCCATTTCTTATCGATTTTGAATGAAGAAATGTACATTTCCAAATGAAATGCGATAAAGATATTTAAATTGTATTTTGTGAGTATATCGTTCATTGTTTACTTACCTGAAGGTTTCACTTTTACATTAAAACTATCTTTTTCTGTTAAAAATATAGGCGCTTCCATTGGATCATATACATTCTGAAAATAAATTGTAGAAGTTTAATTTTTCACTCATAAAATTGAGTTCCTGTTCTATATTAATTCCGTGAGCAAAAATTTAATTAAGAAAAGCATTCAGTAATTGAAAAGCATATCATACTGCAAAATTTTAACATTAACAATTATTTCATATAAAATACTATGACTTCCAGAAAAGTTTTTTTTTATTAAGACAGAAGAATAATGCTGTTTAGAAAATGTGACTTGAATATAGTACAAAGGTATATGCAATTTTTTTTCTGGTCAGAAAATATAGGTATTGCAACAGGATGAATTCATAAATGTACAGTGCCACCGAGCAAGTAAAAATCTCAGAAAATACCCCAATAATTAAGTGAATTAATGTACAAAACACAAAATACCATACGGTGATAACCAATAGAAAACAATTTTGCCTAAAAAATAAATTTTCTGTTAAAAATAAATTACTCAAAATAGATTATTTATTTCAATTTTAGAAACTTGGTTACTGCCGTTTTTGTTATTAATCTTGTGCAGCCATTCTTTTATCCATCCATCCTATGGTGCTACAATTTGAGCTTTGGCCTCTTCAACTTTTGCCTCCGCATCTCCTCCTCAGTCACTCTTTCGGCCCCGTGCCCTCAATTTTTTCCAAACGTTATCTTTTTGGAACG
>CALNHX010005041.1:0-115150 GCA_940337035.1 Agriotes lineatus
GGAGTGCAGCTCGAGTTGCAGTAAATTATTAGGAACCATTTTCGCACTCCCTACTAAAGAACTCCTACATTTTAATTAATTTAGCGTTTAGTAAGACCTGTTATGTTTACTGCAAACCATTCGCTGCTTTTTATTCTGTTTTATCCGTAATTATAGCACCCATTAGCCACAATATGAATATTTTATAGTAGCTGAATGGCGACATAACGTTCAGAGATCGTTGCTGAGCTGATATTTTACATAATAACTCCTAACATATTGCCATATCGTCACGAAAGCCTCTAATATGCTTCGTGAGTGCATTTCAAGTTACAGTAAATTATTAGAATCACATTTCCGCACTCTCTACCAAATAATTCCTGCATTTTGAATAAAACGGCGTTTAGTAAGACATGTTATGATTGTCGCGGACCATTGGCTGCATTCTATTGTATTTTATCCGTCCTTATAGTACCCATTAGATACAATATGAATATTTTATCGTAGCCTGCTGGCGACATAACACTGAGAGATCGTCGTTCCGCTTATATTTTTCGGAATATCTGATTGCAAATGGCTTAATAAACACGAAAGTTTCTAATATGCTTCAGGAGTGCAGCTCGAGTTGCAGTAAATTATTAGGAACCATTTTCGCACTCCCTATTAAAGAACTCCTACATTTTAATTAATTTAGCGTTTAGTAAGACCTGTTATGTTTACTGCGAACCATTCGCTTCTTTTTATTCTGTTTTATCCGTAATTATAGCACCCATTAGCCACAATATGAATATTTTATAGTAGCTGAATGGCGACATAACGTTCAGAGATCGTTGCTGAGCTGATATTTTACATAATAACTCCTAACATATTGCCATATCGTCACGAAAGCCTCTAATATGCTTCGTGAGTGCATTTCAAGTTACAGTAAATTATTAGAATCACATTTCCGCACTCTCTACCAAATAATTCTTGCATTTTGAATAAAACGGCGTTTAGTAAGACATGTTATGATTGTCGCGGACCATTGGCTGCATTCTATTGTATTTTATCCGTACTTATAGTACCCATTAGATACAATATGAATATTTTATCGTAGCCTGCTGGCGACATAACACTGAGAGATCGTCGTTCCGCTTATATTTTTCGGAATATCTGATTGCAAATGGCTTAATAAACACGATAGTTTCTAATATGCTTCAGGAGTGCAGCTCGAGTTGCAGTAAATTATTAGGAACCATTTTAGCACTCCCTACTAGAGAACTCCTACATTTTAATTAATTTAGCGTTTAGTAAGACCTGTTATGTTTACTGCGGACCATTCGCTGCTTTTTATTCTGTTTTATCCGTAATTATAGCACCCATTAGCCACAATATGAATATTTTATAGTAGCTGAATGGCGACATAACGTTCAGAGATCGTTGCTGAGCTGATATTTTACATAATAACTCCTAACATATTGCCATATCGTCACGAAAGCCTCTAATATGCTTTGTGAGTGCATTTCAAGTTACAGTAAATTATTAGAATCACATTTCCGCACTCTCTACCAAATAATTCCTGCATTTTGAATAAAACGGCGTTTAGTAAGACATGTTATGACTGTTTCGGACCATTCGCTGCATTCTATTGTATTTTATCCGTACTTATAGTACCCATTAGATACAATATGAATATTTTATCGTAGCCTGCTGGCGACATAACACTGAGAGATCGTCGTTCCGCTTATATTTTTCGGAATATCTGATTGCAAATGGCTTAATAAACACGAAAGTTTCTAATATGCTTCAGGAGTGCAGCTCGAGTTGCAGTAAATTATTAGGAACCATTTTCGCACTCCCTACTAAAGAACTCCTACATTTTAATTAATTTAGCGTTTAGTAAGACCTGTTATGTTTACTGCGAACCATTCGCTGCTTTTTATTCTGTTTTATCCGTAATTATAGCACCCATTAGCCACAATATGAATATTTTATAGTAGCTGAATGGCGACATAACGTTCAGAGATCGTTGCTGAGCTGATATTTTACATAATAACTCCTAACATATTGCCATATCGTCACGAAAGCCTCTAATATGCTTCGTGAGTGCATTTCAAGTTACAGTAAATTATTAGAATCACATTTCCGCACTCTCTACCAAATAATTCCTGCATTTTGAATAAAACGGCGTTTAGTAAGAAATGTTATGATTGTCGCGGACCATTGGCTGCATTCTATTGTATTTTATCCGTACTTATAGTACCCATTAGATACAATATGAATATTTTATCGTAGCCTGCTGGCGACATAACACTGAGAGATCGTCGTTCCGCTTATATTTTTCGGAATATCTGATTGCAAATGGCTTAATAAACACGAAAGTTTCTAATATGCTTCAGGAGTGCAGCTCGAGTTGCAGTAAACTATTAGGAACCATTTTCGCACTCCCTACTAAAGAACTCCTACATTTTAATTAATTTAGCGTTTAGTAAGACCTGTTATGTTTACTGCGGACCATTCGATGCTTTTTATTCTGTTTTATCCGTAATTATAGCACCCATTAGCCACAATATGAATATTTTATAGTAGCTGAATGGCGACATAACGTTCAGAGATCGTTGCTGAGCTGATATTTTACATAATAACTCCTAACATATTGCCATATCGTCACGAAAGCCTCTAATATGCTTCGTGAGTGCATTTCAAGTTACAGTAAATTATTAGAATCACATTTCCGCACTCTCTACCAAATAATTCCTGCATTTTGAATAAAACGGCGTTTAGTAAGACATGTTATGATTGTCGCGGACCATTGGCTGCATTCTATTGTATTTTATCCGGCCTTATAGTACCCATTAGATACAATATGAATATTTTATCGTAGCCTGCTGGCGACATAACACTGAGAGATCGTCGTTCCGCTTATATTTTTCGGAATATCTGATTGCAAATGGCTTAATAAACACGAAAGTTTCTAATATGCTTCAGGAGTGCAGCTCGAGTTGCAGTAAATTATTAGGAACCATTTCGCACTGCCTATTAAAGAACTCCTACATTTTAATTAATTTAGCGTTTAGTAAGACCTGTTATGTTTACTGCGAACCATTCGCTTCTTTTTATTCTGTTTTATCCGTAATTATAGCACCCATTAGCCACAATATGAATATTTTATAGTAGCTGAATGGCGACATAACGTTCAGAGATCGTTGCTGAGCTGATATTTTACATAATAACTCCTAACATATTGCCATATCGTCACGAAAGCCTCTAATATGCTTCGTGAGTGCATTTCAAGTTACAGTAAATTATTAGAATCACATTTCCGCACTCTCTACCAAATAATTCTTGCATTTTGAATAAAACGGCGTTTAGTAAGACATGTTATGATTGTCGCGGACCATTGGCTGCATTCTATTGTATTTTATCCGTACTTATAGTACCCATTAGATACAATATGAATATTTTATCGTAGCCTGCTGGCGACATAACTCTGAGAGATCGTCGTTCCGCTTATATTTTTCGGAATATCTGATTGCAAATGGCTTAATAAACACGAAAGTTTCTAATATGCTTCAGGAGTGCAGCTCGAGTTGCAGTAAATTATTAGGAACCATTTTCGCACTCCCTACTAAAGAACTCCTACATTTTAATTAATTTAGCGTTTAGTAAGACCTGTTATGTTTACTGCGGACCATTCGCTGCTTTTTATTCTGTTTTATCCGTAATTATAGCCCCCATTAGCCCCAATATGAATATTTTATAGTAGCTGAATGGCGACATAACGTTCAGAGATCGTTGCTGAGCTGATATTTTACATAATAACTCCTAACATATTGCCATATCGTCACGAAAGCCTCTAATATGCTTCGTGAGTGCATTTCAAGTTACAGTAAATTATTAGAATCACATTTCCGCACTCTCTACCAAATAATTCCTGCATTTTGAATAAAACGGCGTTTAGTAAGACATGTTATGATTGTCGCGGACCATTGGCTGCATTCTATTGTATTTTATCCGGCCTTATAGTACCCATTAGATACAATATGAATATTTTATCGTAGCCTGCTGGCGACATAACACTGAGAGATCGTCGTTCCGCTTATATTTTTCGGAATATCTGATTGCAAATGGCTTAATAAACACGAAAGTTTCTAATATGCTTCAGGAGTGCAGCTCGAGTTGCAGTAAATTATTAGGAACCATTTCGCACTGCCTATTAAAGAACTCCTACATTTTAATTAATTTAGCGTTTAGTAAGACCTGTTATGTTTACTGCGAACCATTCGCTTCTTTTTATTCTGTTTTATCCGTAATTATAGCACCCATTAGCCACAATATGAATATTTTATAGTAGCTGAATGGCGACATAACGTTCAGAGATCGTTGCTGAGCTGATATTTTACATAATAACTCCTAACATATTGCCATATCGTCACGAAAGCCTCTAATATGCTTCGTGAGTGCATTTCAAGTTACAGTAAATTATTAGAATCACATTACCCCACTCTCTACCAAATAATTCTTGCATTTTGAATAAAACGGCGTTTAGTAAGACATGTTATGATTGTCGCGGACCATTGGCTGCATTCTATTGTATTTTATCCGTACTTATAGTACCCATTAGATACAATATGAATATTTTATCGTAGCCTGCTGGCGACATAACTCTGAGAGATCGTCGTTCCGCTTATATTTTTCGGAATATCTGATTGCAAATGGCTTAATAAACACGAAAGTTTCTAATATGCTTCAGAAGTGCAGCTCGTGTTGCAGTAAATTATTAGGAACCATTTTCGCACTCCCTACTAAAGAACTCCTACATTTTAATTAATTTAGCGTTTAGTAAGACCTGTTATGTTTACTGCGGACCATTCGCTGCTTTTTATTCTGTTTTATCCGTAATTATAGCACCCATTAGCCACAATATGAATATTTTATAGTAGCTGAATGGCGACAGAACGTTCAGAGATCGTTGCTGAGCTGATATTTTACATTATAACTCCTAACATATTGCCATATCGTCACGAAAGCCTCTAATATGCTTCGTGAGTGCATTTCAAGTTACAGTAAATTATTAGAATCACATTTCCGCACTCTCTACCAAATAATTCTTGTATTTTGAATAAAACGGCGTTTAGTAAGACATGTTATGATTGTCGCGGACCATTGGCTGCATTCTATTGTATTTTATCCGTACTTATAGACCCATTAGATACAATATGAATATTTTATCGTAGCCTGCTGGCGACATAACTCTGAGAGATCGTCGTTCCGCTTATATTTTTCGGAATATCTGATTGCAAATGGCTTAATAAACACGAAAGTTTCTAATATGCTTCAGGAGTGCAGCTCGAGTTGCAGTAAATTATTAGAAACCATTTTCGCACTCCCTACTAAAGAACTCCTACATTTTAATTAATTTAGCGTTTAGTAAGACCTGTTATGTTTACTGCGGGCCATTCGCTGCTTTTTATTCTGTTTTATCCGTAATTATAGCACCCATTAGCCACAATATGAATATTTTATAGTAGCTGAATGGCGACATAACGTTCAGAGATCGTTGCTGAGCTGATATTTAACATAATAACTCCTAACATATTGCCATATCGTCACTAAAGCCTCCAATATGCTTCGTGAGTGCATTTCAAGTTACAGTAAATTATTAGAATCACATTTCCGCACTCTCTACCAAATAATTCCTGCATTTTGAATAAAACGGCGTTTAGTAAGACATGTTATGACTGTCGCGGACCATTGGCTGCATTCTATTGTATTTTATCCGTACTTATAGTACCCATTAGATACAATATGAATATTTTATAGTAGCCTGCTGGCGACATAACACTGATAGATCGTCGTTCCGCTTATATTTTTGGGAATATCTGATTGCAAATGGTTTAATAAACACGAAAGTTTTAATATGCTTCAGGAGTGCAGCTCGAGTTGCAGTAAATTATTAGGAACTATTTTCGCACTCCCTACTAAAGAACTCCTACATTTTAATTAATTTAGCGTTTAGTAAGACCTGTTATGTTTACTGCGGACCATTCGCTGCTTTTTATTCTGTTTTATCCGTAATTATAGCACCCATTAGACACAATATGAATATTTTATAGTAGCTGAATGGCGACATAAAATTCAGAAATCGTTGCTGAGCTGATATTTTACATAATAACTCCTAACATATTGCCATATCGTCACGAAAGCCTCTAATATGCTTCGTGAGTGCATTTCAAGTTACAGTAAATTATTAGAATCACATTTCCGCACTCTCTACCAAATAATTCCTGCATTTTGAATAAAACGGCGTTTAGTAAGACATGTTATGACTGTCGCGGACCATTGGCTGCATTCTATTGTATTTTATCCGTACTTATAGTACCCATTAGATACAATATGAATATTTTATCGTAGCCTGCTGGCGACATAACACTGAGAGATCGTCGTTCCGCTTATATTTTTCGAAATATCTGATTGCAAATGGCTTAATAAACACGAAAGTTTCTAATATGCTTCAGGAGTGCAGCTCGAGTTGCAGTAAATTATTAGGAACCATTTTCGCACTCCCTACTAAAGAACTCCTACATTTTAATTAATTTAGCGTTTAGTAAGACCTGTTATGTTTACTGCGGGCCATTCGCTGCTTTTTATTCTGTTTTATCCGTAATTATAGCACCCATTAGCCACAATATGAATATTTTATAGTAGCTGAATGGCGACATAACGTTCAGAGATCGTTGCTGATCTGATATTTTACATAATAACTCCTAACATATTGCCATATCGTCACGAAAGCCTCTAATATGCTTCGTGAGTGCATTTCAAGTTACAGTAAATTATTAGAATCACATTTCCGCACTCTCTACCAAATAATTAATGCATTTTGAATAAAACGGCGTTTAGTAAGACATGTTATGACTGTCGCGGACCATTGGCTGCATTCTATTGTATTTTATCCTTTCTTATAGTACCCATTAGATACAATATGAATATTTTATCGTAGCCTGCTGGCGACATAACACTGAGAGATCGTCGTTCCGCTTATATTTTTCGGAATATCTGATTGCAAATGGCTTAATAAACACGAAAGTTTCTAATATGCTTCAGGAGTGCAGCTCGAGTTGCAGTAAATTATTAGGAACCATTTTCGCAATCCCTACTAAAGAACTGCTACATTTTAATTAATTTGGCGTTTAGCAAGACCTGTTATGTTTACTGCGGACCATTCGCTGCTTTTTATTCTGTTTTATCCGTAATTATAGCACCCATTAGCCACAATATGAATATTTTATAGTAGCTGAATGGCGACATAACGTTCAGAGATCGTTGCTGACCTGATATTTTACATAATAACTCCTAACATATTGCCATATCGTCACGAAAGCCTCTAATATGCTTCGTGAGTGCATTTCAAGTTACAGTAAATTATTAGAATCACATTTCCGCACTCTCTACCAAATAATTCCTGCATTTTGAATAAAACGGCGTTTAGTAAGACATGTTATGACTGTCGCGGACCATTGGCTGCATTCTATTGTATTTTATCCGTACTTTTAGTACCCATTAGATACAATATGAATATTTTATAGTAGCCTGCTGGCGACATAATACTGAGAGATCGTCGTTCCGCTTATATTTTTGGGAATATCTGATTGCAAATGGTTTAATACACACGAAAGTTTCTAATATGCTTCAGGAGTGCAGCTCGAGTTGCAGTAAATTATTAGGAACCATTTTCGCACTCCCTACTAAAGAACTCCTACATTTTAATTAATTTAGCGTTTAGTAAGACCTGTTATGTTTACTGCGGACCATTCGCTGCTTTTTATTCTGTTTTATCCGTAATTATAGCACCCATTAGACACAATATGAATATTTTATAGTAGCTGAATGACGACATAAAATTCAGAGATCGTTGCTGAGCTGATATTTTACATAATAACTCCTAACATATTGCCATATCGTCACGAAAGCCTCTAATATGCTTCGTGAGTGCATTTCAAGTTACAGTAAATTATTAGAATCACATTACCCCACTCTCTACCAAATAATTCTTGCATTTTGAATAAAACGGCGTTTAGTAAGACATGTTATGATTGTCGCGGACCATTGGCTGCATTCTATTGTATTTTATCCGTACTTATAGTACCCATTAGATACAATATGAATATTTTATCGTAGCCTGCTGGCGACATAACTCTGAGAGATCGTCGTTCCGCTTATATTTTTCGGAATATCTGATTGCAAATGGCTTAATAAACACGAAAGTTTCTAATATGCTTCAGTAGTGCAGCTCGTGTTGCAGTAAATTATTAGGAACCATTTTCGCACTCCCTACTAAAGAACTCCTACATTTTAATTAATTTAGCGTTTAGTAAGACCTGTTATGTTTACTGCGGACCATTCGCTGCTTTTTATTCTGTTTTATCCGTAATTATAGCACCCATTAGCCACAATATGAATATTTTATAGTAGCTGAATGGCGACAGAACGTTCAGAGATCGTTGCTGAGCTGATATTTTACATTATAACTCCTAACATATTGCCATATCGTCACGAAAGCCTCTAATATGCTTCGTGAGTGCATTTCAAGTTACAGTAAATTATTAGAATCACATTTCCGCACTCTCTACCAAATAATTCTTGTATTTTGAATAAAACGGCGTTTAGTAAGACATGTTATGATTGTCGCGGACCATTGGCTGCATTCTATTGTATTTTATCCGTACTTATAGTACCCATTAGATACAATATGAATATTTTATCGTAGCCTGCTGGCGACATAACTCTGAGAGATCGTCGTTCCGCTTATATTTTTCGGAATATCTGATTGCAAATGGCTTAATAAACACGAAAGTTTCTAATATGCTTCAGGAGTGCAGCTCGAGTTGCAGTAAATTATTAGAAACCATTTTCGCACTCCCTACTAAAGAACTCCTACATTTTAATTAATTTAGCGTTTAGTAAGACCTGTTATGTTTACTGCGGACCATTCGCTGCTTTTTATTCTGTTTTATCCGTAATTATAGCACCCATTAGACACAATATGAATATTTTATAGTAGCTGAATGACGACATAAAATTCAGAGATCGTTGCTGAGCTGATATTTTACATAATAACTCCTAACATATTGCCATATCGTCACGAAAGCCTCTAATATGCTTCGTGAGTGCATTTCAAGTTACAGTAAATTATTAGAATCACATTACCCCACTCTCTACCAAATAATTCTTGCATTTTGAATAAAACGGCGTTTAGTAAGACATGTTATGATTGTCGCGGACCATTGGCTGCATTCTATTGTATTTTATCCGTACTTATAGTACCCATTAGATACAATATGAATATTTTATCGTAGCCTGCTGGCGACATAACTCTGAGAGATCGTCGTTCCGCTTATATTTTTCGGAATATCTGATTGCAAATGGCTTAATAAACACGAAAGTTTCTAATATGCTTCAGAAGTGCAGCTCGTGTTGCAGTAAATTATTAGGAACCATTTTCGCACTCCCTACTAAAGAACTCCTACATTTTAATTAATTTAGCGTTTAGTAAGACCTGTTATGTTTACTGCGGACCATTCGCTGCTTTTTATTCTGTTTTATCCGTAATTATAGCACCCATTAGCCACAATATGAATATTTTATAGTAGCTGAATGGCGACAGAACGTTCAGAGATCGTTGCTGAGCTGATATTTTACATTATAACTCCTAACATATTGCCATATCGTCACGAAAGCCTCTAATATGCTTCGTGAGTGCATTTCAAGTTACAGTAAATTATTAGAATCACATTTCCGCACTCTCTACCAAATAATTCTTGTATTTTGAATAAAACGGCGTTTAGTAAGACATGTTATGATTGTCGCGGACCATTGGCTGCATTCTATTGTATTTTATCCGTACTTATAGTACCCATTAGATACAATATGAATATTTTATAGTAGCTGAATGGCGACATAACGTTCAGAGATCGTTGCTGAGCTGATATTTAACATAATAACTCCTAACATATTGCCATATCGTCACTAAAGCCTCCAATATGCTTTGTGAGTGCATTTCAAGTTACAGTAAATTATTAGAATCACATTTCCGCACTCTCTACCAAATAATTCCTGCATTTTGAATAAAACGGCGTTTAGTAAGACATGTTATGACTGTCGCGGACCATTGGCTGCATTCTATTGTATTTTATCCGTACTTATAGTACCCATTAGATACAATATGAATATTTTATAGTAGCCTGCTGGCGACATAACACTGATAGATCGTCGTTCCGCTTATATTTTTGGGAATATCTGATTGCAAATGGTTTAATAAACACGAAAGTTTTAATATGCTTCAGGAGTGCAGCTCGAGTTGCAGTAAATTATTAGGAACTATTTTCGCACTCCCTACTAAAGAACTCCTACATTTTAATTAATTTAGCGTTTAGTAAGACCTGTTATGTTTACTGCGGACCATTCGCTGCTTTTTATTCTGTTTTATCCGTAATTATAGCACCCATTAGACACAATATGAATATTTTATAGTAGCTGAATGGCGACATAAAATTCAGAGATCGTTGCTGAGCTGATATTTTACATAATAACTCCTAACATATTGCCATATCGTCACGAAAGCCTCTAATATGCTTCGTGAGTGCATTTCAAGTTACAGTAAATTATTAGAATCACATTTCCGCACTCTCTACCAAATAATTCCTGCATTTTGAATAAAACGGCGTTTAGTAAGACATGTTATGACTGTCGCGGACCATTGGCTGCATTCTATTGTATTTTATCCGTACTTATAGTACCCATTAGATACAATATGAATATTTTATCGTAGCCTGCTGGCGGCATAACACTGAGAGATCGTCGTTCCGCTTATATTTTTCGGAATATCTGATTGCAAATGGCTTAATAAACACGAAAGTTTCTAATATGCTTCAGGAGTGCAGCTCGAGTTGCACTAAATTATTAGGAACCATTTTCGCACTCCCTACTAAAGAACTCCTACATTTTAATTAATTTGGCGTTTAGTAAGACCTGTTATGTTTACTGCGGACCATTCGCTGCTTTTTATTCTGTTTTATCCGCAATTATAGCACCCATTAGCCACAATATGAATATTTTACAGTAGCTGAATGGCGACATAACGTTCAGAGATCGTTGCTGAGCTGATATTTTACATAATAATTCCTAACATATTGCCATATCGTCACGAAAGCCTCTAATATGCTTCGTGAGTGCATTTCAAGTTACAGTAAATTATTAGAATCACATTTCCGCACTCTCTACCAAATAATTAATGCATTTTGAATAAAACGGCGTTTAGTAAGACATGTTATGACTGTCGCGGACCATTGGCTGCATTCTATTGTATTTTATCCTTTCTTATAGTACCCATCAGATACAATATGAATATTTTATCGTAGCCTGCTGGCGACATAACACTGAGAGATCGTCGTTCCGCTTATATTTTTCGGAATATCTGATTGCAAATGGCTTAATAAACACGAAAGTTTCTAATATGCTTCAGGAGTGCAGCTCGAGTTGCAGTAAATTATTAGGAACCATTTTCGCAATCCCTACTAAAGAACTGCTACATTTTAATTAATTTGGCGTTTAGTAAGACCTGTTATGTTTACTGCGGACCATTCGCTGCTTTTTATTCTGTTTTATCCGTAATTATAGCACCCATTAGCCACAATATGAATATTTTATAGTAGCTGAATGGCGACATAACGTTCAGAGATCGTTGCTGACCTGATATTTTACATAATAACTCCTAACATATTGCCATATCGTCACGAAAGCCTCTAATATGCTTCGTGAGTGCATTTCAAGTTACAGTGAATTATTAGAATCACATTTCCGCACTCTCTACCAAATAATTCCTGCATTTTGAATAAAACGGCGTTTAGTAAGATATGTTATGACTGTCGCGGACCATTGGCTGCATTCTATTGTATTTTATCCGTACTTTTAGTACCCATTAGATACAATATGAATATTTTATAGTAGCCTGCTGGCGACATAATACTGAGAGATCGTCGTTCCGCTTATATTTTTGGGAATATCTGATTGCAAATGGTTTAATACACACGAAAGTTTCTAATATGCTTCAGGAGTGCAGCTCGAGTTGCAGTAAATTATTAGGAACCATTTTCGCACTCCCTACTAAAGAACTCCTACATTTTAATTAATTTAGCGTTTAGTAAGACCTGTTATGTTTACTGCGGACCATTCGCTGCTTTTTATTCTGTTTTATCCGTAATTATAGCACCCATTAGACACAATATGAATATTTTATAGTAGCTGAATGACGACATAAAATTCAGAGATCGTTGCTGAGCTGATATTTTACATAATAACTCCTAACATATTGCCATATCGTCACGAAAGCCTCTAATATGCTTCGTGAGTGCATTTCAAGTTACAGTAAATTATTAGAATCACATTACCCCACTCTCTACCAAATAATTCTTGCATTTTGAATAAAACGGCGTTTAGTAAGACATGTTATGATTGTCGCGGACCATTGGCTGCATTCTATTGTATTTTATCCGTACTTATAGTACCCATTAGATACAATATGAATATTTTATCGTAGCCTGCTGGCGACATAACTCTGAGAGATCGTCGTTCCGCTTATATTTTTCGGAATATCTGATTGCAAATGGCTTAATAAACACGAAAGTTTCTAATATGCTTCAGTAGTGCAGCTCGTGTTGCAGTAAATTATTAGGAACCATTTTCGCACTCCCTACTAAAGAACTCCTACATTTTAATTAATTTAGCGTTTAGTAAGACCTGTTATGTTTACTGCGGACCATTCGCTGCTTTTTATTCTGTTTTATCCGTAATTATAGCACCCATTAGCCACAATATGAATATTTTATAGTAGCTGAATGGCGACAGAACGTTCAGAGATCGTTGCTGAGCTGATATTTTACATTATAACTCCTAACATATTGCCATATCGTCACGAAAGCCTCTAATATGCTTCGTGAGTGCATTTCAAGTTACAGTAAATTATTAGAATCACATTTCCGCACTCTCTACCAAATAATTCTTGTATTTTGAATAAAACGGCGTTTAGTAAGACATGTTATGATTGTCGCGGACCATTGGCTGCATTCTATTGTATTTTATCCGTACTTATAGTACCCATTAGATACAATATGAATATTTTATCGTAGCCTGCTGGCGACATAACTCTGAGAGATCGTCGTTCCGCTTATATTTTTCGGAATATCTGATTGCAAATGGCTTAATAAACACGAAAGTTTCTAATATGCTTCAGGAGTGCAGCTCGAGTTGCAGTAAATTATTAGAAACCATTTTCGCACTCCCTACTAAAGAACTCCTACATTTTAATTAATTTAGCGTTTAGTAAGACCTGTTATGTTTACTGCGGACCATTCGCTGCTTTTTATTCTGTTTTATCCGTAATTATAGCACCCATTAGACACAATTTGAATATTTTATAGTAGCTGAATGACGACATAAAATTCAGAGATCGTTGCTGAGCTGATATTTTACATAATAACTCCTAACATATTGCCATATCGTCACGAAAGCCTCTAATATGCTTCGTGAGTGCATTTCAAGTTACAGTAAATTATTAGAATCACATTACCCCACTCTCTACCAAATAATTCTTGCATTTTGAATAAAACGGCGTTTAGAAAGACATGTTATGATTGTCGCGGACCATTGGCAGCATTCTATTGTATTTTATCCGTACTTATAGTACCCATTAGATACAATATGAATATTTTATCGTAGCCTGCTGGCGACATAACTCTGAGAGATCGTCGTTCCGCTTATATTTTTCGGAATATCTGATTGCAAATGGCTTAATAAACACGAAAGTTTCTAATATGCTTCAGAAGTGCAGCTCGTGTTGCAGTAAATTATTAGGAACCATTTTCGCACTCCCTACTAAAGAACTCCTACATTTTAATTAATTTAGCGTTTAGTAAGACCTGTTATGTTTACTGCGGACCATTCGCTGCTTTTTATTCTGTTTTATCCGTAATTATAGCACCCATTAGCCACAATATGAATATTTTATAGTAGCTGAATGGCGACAGAACGTTCAGAGATCGTTGCTGAGCTGATATTTTACATTATAACTCCTAACATATTGCCATATCGTCACGAAAGCCTCTAATATGCTTCGTGAGTGCATTTCAAGTTACAGTAAATTATTAGAATCACATTTCCGCACTCTCTACCAAATAATTCTTGTATTTTGAATAAAACGGCGTTTAGTAAGACATGTTATGATTGTCGCGGACCATTGGCTGCATTCTATTGTACTTTATCCGTACTTATAGTACCCATTAGATACAATATGAATATTTTATCGTAGCCTGCTGGCGACATAACTCTGAGAGATCGTCGTTCCGCTTATATTTTTCGGAATATCTGATTGCAAATGGCTTAATAAACACGAAAGTTTCTAATATGCTTCAGGAGTGCAGCTCGAGTTGCAGTAAATTATTAGAAACCATTTTCGCACTCCCTACTAAAGAACTCCTACATTTTAATTAATTTAGCGTTTAGTAAGACCTGTTATGTTTACTGCGGGCCATTCGCTGCTTTTTATTCTGTTTTATCCGTAATTATAGCACCCATTAGCCACAATATGAATATTTTATAGTAGCTGAATGGCGACATAACGTTCAGAGATCGTTGCTGAGCTGATATTTAACATAATAACTCCTAACATATTGCCATATCGTCACTAAAGCCTCCAATATGCTTTGTGAGTGCATTTCAAGTTACAGTAAATTATTAGAATCACATTTCCGCACTCTCTACCAAATAATTCCTGCATTTTGAATAAAACGGCGTTTAGTAAGACATGTTATGACTGTCGCGGACCATTGGCTGCATTCTATTGTATTTTATCCGTACTTATAGTACCCATTAGATACAATATGAATATTTTATAGTAGCCTGCTGGCGACATAACTCTGATAGATCGTCGTTCCGCTTATATTTTTGGGAATATCTGATTGCAAATGGTTTAATAAACACGAAAGTTTTAATATGCTTCAGGAGTGCAGCTCGAGTTGCAGTAAATTATTAGGAACTATTTTCGCACTCCCTACTAAAGAACTCCTACATTTTAATTAATTTAGCGTTTAGTAAGACCTGTTATGTTTACTGCGGACCATTCGCTGCTTTTTATTCTGTTTTATCCGTAATTATAGCACCCATTAGACACAATATGAATATTTTATAGTAGCTGAATGGCGACATAAAATTCAGAGATCGTTGCTGAGCTGATATTTTACATAATAACTCCTAACATATTGCCATATCGTCACGAAAGCCTCTAATATGCTTCGTGAGTGCATTTCAAGTTACAGTAAATTATTAGAATCACATTTCCGCACTCTCTACCAAATAATTCCTGCATTTTGAATAAAACGGCGTTTAGTAAGACATGTTATGACTGTCGCGGACCATTGGCTGCATTCTATTGTATTTTATCCGTACTTATAGTACCCATTAGATACAATATGAATATTTTATCGTAGCCTGCTGGCGACATAACACTGAGAGATCGTCGTTCCGCTTATATTTTTCGGAATATCTGATTGCAAATGGCTTAATAAACACGAAAGTTTCTAATATGCTTCAGGAGTGCAGCTCGAGTTGCAGTAAATTATTAGGAACCATTTTCGCACTCCCTACTAAAGAACTCCTACATTTTAATTAATTTGGCGTTTAGTAAGACCTGTTATGTTTACTGCGGACCATTCGCTGCTTTTTATTCTGTTTTATCCGCAATTATAGCACCCATTAGCCACAATATGAATATTTTACAGTAGCTGAATGGCGACATAACGTTCAGAGATCGTTGCTGAGCTGATATTTTACATAATAACTCCTAACATATTGCCATATCGTCACGAAAGCCTCTAATATGCTTCGTGAGTGCATTTCAAGTTACAGTAAATTATTAGAATCACATTTCCGCACTCTCTACCAAATAATTAATGCATTTTGAATAAAACGGCGTTTAGTAAGACATGTTATGACTGTCGCGGACCATTGGCTGCATTCTATTGTATTTTATCCTTTCTTATAGTACCCATTAGATACAATATGAATATTTTATCGTAGCCTGCTGGCGACATAACACTGAGAGATCGTCGTTCCGCTTATATTTTTCGGAATATCTGATTGCAAATGGCTTAATAAACACGAAAGTTTCTAATATGCTTCAGGAGTGCAGCTCGAGTTGCAGTAAATTATTAGGAACCATTTTCGCAATCCCTACTAAAGAACTGCTACATTTAACTAATTTGGCGTTTAGTAAGACCTGTTATGTTTACTGCGGACCATTCGCTGCTTTTTATTCTGTTTTATCCGTAATTATAGCACCCATTAGCCACAATATGAATATTTTATAGTAGCTGAATGGCGACATAACGTTCAGAGATCGTTGCTGACCTGATATTTTACATAATAACTCCTAACATATTGCCATATCGTCACGAAAGCCTCTAATATGCTTCGTGAGTGCATTTCAAGTTACAGTAAATTATTAGAATCACATTTCCGCACTCTCTACCAAATAATTCCTGCATTTTGAATAAAACGGCGTTTAGTAAGACATGTTATGACTGTCGCGGACCATTGGCTGCATTCTATTGTATTTTATCCGTACTTATAGTACCCATTAGATACAATATGAATATTTTATAGTAGCCTGCTGGCGACATAACACTGAGAGATCGTCGTTCCGCTTATATTTTTGGGAATATCTGATTGCAAATGGTTTAATACACACGAAAGTTTCTAATATGCTTCAGGAGTGCAGCTCGAGTTGCAGTAAATTATTAGGAACCATTTTCGCACTCCCTACTAAAGAACTCCTACATTTTAATTAATTTAGCGTTTTAGTAAGACCTGTTATGTTTACTGCGGACCATTCGCTGCTTTTTATTCTGTTTTATCCGTAATTATAGCACCCATTAGACACAATATGAATATTTTATAGTAGCTGAATGACGACATAAAATTCAGAGATCGTTGCTGAGCTGATATTTTACATAATAACTCCTAACATATTGCCATATCGTCACGAAAGCCTCTAATATGCTTCGTGAGTGCATTTCAAGTTACAGTAAATTATTAGAATCACATTTCCGCACTCTCTACCAAATAATTCCTGCATTTTGAATAAAACGGCGTTTAGTAAGACATGTTATGACTGTCGCGGACCATTGGCTGCATTCTATTGTATTTTATACGTACTTATAGTACCCATTAGATACAATATGAATATTTTATAGTAGCCTGCTGGCGACATAACACAGAGAGATCGTCGTTCCGCTTATATTTTTGGGAATATCTGATTGCAAATGATTTAATAAACACGAAAGTTTCTAATATGCTTCAGGAGTGCAGCTCGAGTTGCAGTAAATTATTAGGAACCATTTTCGCACTCCCTACTAAAGAACTCCTACATTTTAATTAATTTACCGTTTAGTAAGGCCTGTTATGTTTATTGCGGCCCATTTGCTGCTTTTTATTCTATTTTATCCGTAATTACAGTACCCATTAGCCACAATATAAATATTTTATAGTAGCTGAATGGCGACATAACGTTCAGAGATCGTTGCTGAGCTGATATTTTACATAATAACTCCTTACATATTGCCATATCGCTACGAAAGCCTCTAATATGCTTCGTGAGTGCATTTCAAGTTACAGTAAATTATTAGAATCACATTTCCGCACTCTCTACCAAATAATTCCTGCATTTTGAATAAAACGGCGTTTAGTAAGACATGTTATGACTGTCGCGGACCATTGGCTGCATTCTATTGTATTTTATCCGTACTTATAGTACCCATTAGATACAATATGAATATTTTATAGTAGCCTGCTGGCGACATAACACTGAGAGATCGTCGTTCCGCTTATATTTTTGGGAATATCTGATTGCAAATGGCTTAATAAACACGAAAGTTTTAATATGCTTCAGGAGTGCAGCTCGAGTTGCAGTAAATTATTAGGAACCATTTTCGCACTCCCTACAAAAGAACTCCTACATTTTAATTAATTTAGCGTTTAGTAAGGCCTGTTATGTTTATTGCGGACCATTTGCTGCTTTTTGTTCTATTTTATCCGTAATTATAGCACCCATTAGACACAATATGAATATTTTATAGTAGCTGAATGGCGACATAACGTTCAGAGATCGTTGCTGAGCTGATATTTTACATAATAACTCCTTACATATTGCCATATCGTCACGAAAGCCTCTAATATGCTTCGTGAGTGCATTTCAAGTTACAGTAAATTATTAGAATCACATTTCCGCACTCTCTACCAAATAATTCCTGCATTTTGAATAAAACGGCGTTTAGTAAGACATGTTATGACTGTCGCGGACCATTGGCTGCATTCTATTGTATTTTATCCGTACTTATAGTACCCATTAGATACAATATGAATATTTTATAGTAGCTTGCTGGCGACATAACACTGAGAGATCGTCGTTCCGCTTATATTTTTGGGAATATCTGATTGCAAATGGTTTAATAAACACGAAAGTTTCTAATATGCTTCAGGAGTGCAGCTCGAGTTGCAGTAAATTATTAGGAATCATTTTCGCACTCCCTACTAAAGAACTCCTACATTTTAATTAATTTAGCGTTTAGTAAGACCTGTTATGCTTACTGCGAACCATTCGCTGCTTTTTATTCTGTTTTATCCGTAATTATAGCACCCATTAGCCACAATATGAATATTTTATAGTAGCTGAATGGCGACATAACGTTCAGAGATCGTTGCTGAGCTGATATTTTACATAATAACTCCTTACATATTGCCATATCGTCACGAAAGCCTCTAATATGCTTTGTGAGTGCATTTCAAGTTACAGTAAATTATTAGAATCACATTTCCGCACTCTCTACCAAATAATTCCTGCATTTTGAATAAAACGGCGTTTAGTAAGAAATGTTATGATTGTCGCGGACCATTGGCTGCATTCTATTGTATTTTATCCGTACTTATAGTACCCATTAGATACAATATGAATATTTTATAGTAGCCTGCTGGCGACATAACACTGAGAGATCGTCGTTCCGCTTATATTTTTGGGAATATCTGATTGCAAATGGCTTAATAAACACGAAAGTTTTAATATGCTTCAGGAGTGCAGCTCGAGTTGCAGTAAATTATTAGGAACCATTTTCGCACTCCCTACAAAAGAACTCCTACATTTTAATTAATTTAGCGTTTAGTAAGGCCTGTTATGTTTATTGCGGACCATTTGCTGCTTTTTGTTCTATTTTATCCGTAATTATAGCACCCATTAGACACAATATGAATATTTTATAGTAGCTGAATGGCGACATAACGTTCAGAGATCGTTGCTGAGCTGATATTTTACATAATAACTCCTTACATATTGCCATATCGTCACGAAAGCCTCTAATATGCTTCGTGAGTGCATTTCAAGTTACAGTAAATTATTAGAATCACATTTCCGCAATCTCTACCAAATAATTCCTGCATTTTGAATAAAACGGCGTTTAGTAAGACATGTTATGATTGTCGCGGACCATTGGCTGCATTCTATTGTATTTTATCCGTACTTATAGTACCGTCAAATGGGGTTACTTGCAACACTTTTGAAATTGAAAAATCAATTTCGTTGAAAGGGGGTGTAGTTGGATAATGCTTTTTGTACTAAAAGTTGGGTGCCAAAGTAAGCTTTAGATCCATACAAAAGAAATTCAAAAATAATTACATTTGATATATAAAAAAAAAATAAATATAGATGTTGCAAGTTAACCAGGAAAAAGGTAGACTTGCAACGGTTATGCATTTTTCATTATTATGGCATGTTAGGGTGCATACCTCCTAACTTGCAACATTAAAAATGTTTTTATGATAAGCAGTAGTTTTCCACAAAAAAAAAATATGAAAAAATCTTATCTTCTAATGCCTTTATTGATAAGTTAAGCAATAAACATATCAAAAATTAAACTAAAAATTACATTTAAAATGTGTTACCTACATACTATAAAAATAACAATAGTAAGCAATAATAAAACAAGCCTAAACTTCAATATTTGCGTCAAATGTGTACATTCCCCTTAACAGTTGTTTAGGTTTCGGTAAAACTAACTTAACTTGACAAATATAAATTATAGAACAATCATCAACTGCTGGAAAATTAAAAGTGTTTTGTGGAATTTTTAGACCATGCACCTTTCTCATGAATTTGCAATAATACTGACAATTATTATCTGAAGGAAGAACTTCTATGACTTCATCAACAAAAGCTTTATTAGCCTGTTTCTTTCCTTTGCTGGAAAATTCTACCAAAAGGAAATCACCAACTGCGTAAATTCTTTGGTTTGCATTTTCATCTTTTTCATTTCCAACCGAAGAAACATCCGAAAACTCTTCATTCCAATTAGATGAGTCATGCACAGATATATTTGTGTCAGACGTATCACTATCGCCACTATACTCTACTACAACTTTTCTTTTTTTAGTTTTGGGTCCTGGCATGCTTTTCTTCTTCACTATTTCTGCCGATTTATTTTCACTAGTGACTGTTGTGTTTTTTTCAACCAATTCAGTTTTATTTTCTTTGTTGTTTTCAGTCTTGTTATTTACGTCAATAATGCTTCGTCCTGGAACAACATCCACTTTTTTTTTACGTGTTGTCTGTTGATTTTCATCCGGATACCTAGTCTTTTCAAGCAGTGCAGTAAAAGAATCACTCCACAATTGAGGATCGGTTGATCGAGAATTTTTTGTCCAACTAGGAAGTTTGCCGTCCCGGTTGCAGAGGAAACAGTCCTCGGATCTTTCTTGACAGTGTTGCATGATGAATCCCATATTTCTCCGAAGCAGTTCTTAGCGAAATGTTATTTATTTTTATATCTTCCAAAGCATTTAATAATGTTTCTTGGGAGTAGTTTTTATATGTTCTTGTTCCTCACTTCTTCTTATAGAATCGAGGCTTTGTTGCAAGTAACCCCAAAGATATACTTAATAGTTTAAATAATTAATTACAAAACAGTTTCTAAAACTAGCGGGAAAATACGTAATAGGTTAAGTTTTTAATTGTCAGATTAGAATTATACTCAAACACTCACACGAATAAAAATACAAGTATCACAGTTAGAAACAAAGTTTTCACGATCAATATTTTCCCTCTATAATTGTTAATATGTAGAATTATTGCCATATTTACAAATTGTACAGAATGCGGAAGATAATCACAACAAACATAACCTTACTCTATAAGGAAACAACAGTGACCTAGAATGGTAAAGGCAGGTTCACTTAAAAACCAATATTTATTTTGTAAACTCACAACCGCAAATTGTTGCAAGTTAGTCTGCAGCTGCAAGTAACCCCATTTGACGGTACCCATTAGATACAATATGAATATTTTATCGTAGCCTGCTGGCGACATAACACTGAGAGATCGTCGTTCCGCTTATATTTTTCGGAATATCTGATTGCAAATGGCTTAATAAACACGAAAGTTTCTAATATGCTTCAGGAGTGCAGCTCGAGTTGCAGTAAATTATTAGGAACCATTTTCGCACTCCCTACTAAAGAACTCCTCCATTTTAATTAATTTAGCGTTTAGTAAGACCTGTTATGTTTACTGCGGACCATTCGCTGCTTTTTATTCTGTTTTATCCGTAATTATAGCACCCATTAGCCATAATATGAATATTTTATAGTAGCTGAATGGCGACATAACGTTCAGAGATCGTTGCTGAGCTGATATTTTACATAATAACTCCTAACATATTGCCATATCGTCACGAAATCCTCTAATATGCTTCGTGAGTGCATTTCAAGTTACAGTAAATTATTAGAATCACATTTCCGCACTCTCTACCAAATAATTCTTGCATTTTGAATAAAACGGCGTTTAGTAAGACATGTTATGATTGTCGCGGACCATTGGCTGCATTCTATTGTATTTTATCCGTACTTATAGTACCCATTAGATACAATATGAATATTTTATCGTAGTCTGCTGGCGACCTAACACTGAGAGATCGTCGTTCCGCTTATATTTTTCGGAATATCTGATTGCAAATGGCTTAATAAACACGAAAGTTTCTAATATGCTTCAGGAGTGCAGCTCGAGTTGCAGTAAATTATTAGAAACCATTTTCGCACTCCCTACTAAAGAACTCCTACATTTTAATTAATTTAGCGTTTAGTAAGACCTGTTATGTTTACTGCGTGCCATTCGCTGCTTTTTATTCTGTTTTATCCGTAATTATAGCACCCATTAGCCACAATATGAATATTTTATAGTAGCTGAATGGCGACATAACGTTCAGAGATCGTTGCTGAGCTGATATTTTACATAATAACTCCTAACATATTGCCATATCGTCACGAAAGCCTCCAATATGCTTCGTGAGTGCATTTCAAGTTACAGTAAATTATTAGAATCACATTTCCGCTCTCTCTACCAAATAATTCCTGCATTTTGAATAAAACGGCGTTTAGTAAGACATGTTATGACTGTCGCGGACCATTGGCTGCATTCTATTGTATTTTATCCGTACTTATAGTACCCATTAGATACAATATGAATATTTTATAGTAGCCTGCTGGCGACATAACACTGATAGATCGTCGTTCCGCTTATATTTTTGGGAATATCTGATTGCAAATGGTTTAATAAACACGAAAGTTTTAATATGCTTCAGGAGTGCAGCTCGAGTTGCAGTAAATTATTAGGAACTATTTTCGCACTCCCTACTAAAGAACTCCTACATTTTAATTAATTTAGCGTTTAGTAAGACCTGTTATGTTTACTGCGGACCATTCGCTGCTTTTTATTCTGTTTTATCCGTAATTATAGCACCCATTAGACACAATATGAAGATTTTATAGTAGCTGAATGGCGACATAAAATTCAAAGATCGTTGCTGAGCTGATATTTTAAATAATAACTCCTAACATATTGCCATATCGTCACGAAAGCATCTAATATGCTTCGTGAGTGCATTTCAAGTTACAGTAAATTATTAGAATCACATTTCCGCACTCTCTACCAAATAATTCCTGCATTTTGAATAAAACGGCGTTTAGTAAGACATGTTATGACTGTCGCGGACCATTGGCTGCATTCTATTGTATTTTATCCGTACTTATAGTACCCATTAGATACAGTATGAATATTTTATCGTAGACTGCTGGCGACATAACACTGAGAGATCGTCGTTCCGCTTATATTTTTCGGAATATCTGATTGCAAATGGCTTAATAAACACGAAAGTTTCTAATATGCTTCAGGAGTGCAGCTCGAGTTGCAGTAAATTATTAGGAACCATTTTCGCACTCCCTACTAAAGAACTCCTACATTTTAATTAATTTAGCGTTTAGTAAGACCTGTTATGTTTACTGCGAACCATTCGCTGCTTTTTATTCTGTTTTATCCGTAATTATAGCACCCATTAGCCACAATATGAATATTTTATAGTAGCTGAATGGCGACATAACGTTCAGAGATCGTTGCTGAGCTGATATTTTACATAATAGCTCCTAACTTATTGCCATATCGTCACGAAAGCCTCTAATATGCTTCGTGAGTGCATTTCAGGTTACAGTAAATTATTAGAATCACATTTCCGCACTCTCTACCAAATAATTCCTGCATTTTGAATAAAACGGCGTTTAGTAAGACATGTTATGACTGTCGCGGACCATTGGCTGCATTCTATTGTATTTTATCCGTACTTATAGTACCCATTAGATACAATATGAATATTTTATAGAAACCTGCTGGCGACATAACACTGAGAGATCGTCGTTCCGCTTATATTTTTCGGAATATCTGATTGCAAATGGCTTAATAAACACGAAAGTTTCTAATATGCTTCAGGAGTGCAGCTCGAGTTGCAGTAAATTATTAGGAACCATTTTCGCACTCCCTACTAAAGAACTCCTACATTTTAATTAATTTAGCGTTTAGTAAGACCTGTTATGTTTACTGCGGACCATTCGCTGCTTTTTATTCTGTTTTATCCGTAATTATAGCACCCATTAGACACAATATGAAGATTTTATAGTAGCTGAATGGCGACATAAAATTCAAAGATCGTTGCTGAGCTGATATTTTAAATAATAACTCCTAACATATTGCCATATCGTCACGAAATCCTCTAATATGCTTCGTGAGTGCATTTCAAGTTACAGTAAATTATTAGAATCACATTTCCGCACTCTCTACCAAATAATTCCTGCATTTTGAATAAAACGGCGTTTAGTAAGACATGTTATGACTGTCGCGGACCATTGGCTGCATTCTATTGTATTTTATCCGTACTTATAGTACCCATTAGATACAATATGAATATTTTATCGTAGCCTGCTGGCGACATAACACTGAGAGATCGTCGTTCCGCTTATATTTTTCGGAATATCTGATTGCAAATGGCTTAATAAACACGAAAGTTTCTAATATGCTTCAGGAGTGCAGCTCGAGTTGCAGTAAATTATTAGGAACCATTTTCGCACTCCCTACTAAAGAACTCCTACATTTTAATTAATTTAGCGTTTAGTAAGACCTGTTATGTTTACTGCGAACCATTCGCTGCTTTTTATTCTGTTTTATCCGTAATTATAGCACCCATTAGCCACAATATGAATATTTTATAGTAGCTGAATGGCGACATAACGTTCAGAGATCGTTGCTGAGCTGATATTTTACATAATAGCTCCTAACATATTGCCATATCGTCACGAAAGCCTCTAATATGCTTCGTGAGTGCATTTCAGGTTACAGTAAATTATTAGAATCACATTTCCGCACTCTCTACCAAATAATTCCTGCATTTTGAATAAAACGGCGTTTAGTAAGACATGTTATGACTGTCGCGGACCATTGGCTGCATTCTATTGTATTTTATCCGTACTTATAGTACCCATTAGATACAATATGAATATTTTATAGAAACCTGCTGGCGACATAACACTGAGAGATCGTCGTTCCGCTTATATTTTTGGGAATATCTGATTGCAAATGGTTTAATAAACACGAAAGTTTTAATATGCTTCAGGAGTGCAGCTCGAGTTGCAGTAAATTATTAGGAACCATTTTCGCACTCCCTAGAAAACAACTCCTACATTTTAATTAATTTAGCGTTTCGTAAGGCTTGTTATGTTTATTGCGGACCATTTGCTGCTTTTTATTCTATTTTATCCGTAATTATAGCACCCATTAGACACAATATGAATATTTTATAGTAGCTGAATGGCGACATAACGTTCAGAGATCGTTGCTGAGCTGATATTTTACATAATAACTCCTTACATATTGCCATATCGTCACGAAAGCCTCTAATATGCTTCGTGAGTGCATTTCAAGTTACAGTAAATTATTAGAATCACATTTCCGCACTCTCTACCAAATAATTCCTGCATTTTGAATAAAACGGCGTTTAGTAAGACATGTTATGACTGTCGCGGACCATTGGCTGCATTCTATTGTATTTTATCCGTACTTATAGTACCCATTAGATACAATATGAATATTTTATAGTAGCTTGCTGGCGACATAACACTGAGAGATCGTCGTTCCGCTTATATTTTTGGGAATATCTGATTGCAAATGGTTTAATAAACACGAAAGTTTCTAATATGCTTCAGGAGTGCAGCTCGAGTTGCAGTAAATTATTAGGAACCATTTTCGCACTCCCTACTAAAGAACTCCTACATTTAATTAATTTAGCGTTTAGTAAGACCTGTTATGTTTACTGCGAACCATTCGCTGCTTTTTATTCTGTTTTATCCGTAATTATAGCACCCATTAGCCACAATATGAATATTTTATAGTAGCTGAATGGCGACATAACGTTCAGAGATCGTTGCTGAGCTGATATTTTACATAATAGCTCCTAACATATTGCCATATCGTCACGAAAGCCTCTAATATGCTTCGTGAGTGCATTTCAGGTTACAGTAAATTATTAGACTCACATATCCGCACTCTCTACCAAATAATTCCTGCATTTTGAATAAAACGGCGTTTAGTAAGACATGTTTTGACTGTCGCGGACCATTGGCTGCATTCTATTGTTTTTATCCTTACTTATAGTACCCATTAGATACAATATGAATATTTTATAGTAGCCTGCTGGCGACATAACACTGAGAGATCGTCGTTCCGCTTATATTTTTGGGAATATCTGATTGCAAATGGTTTAATAAACACGAAAGTTTCTAATATGCTTCAGGAGTGCAGCTCGAGTTGCAGTAAATTATTAGGAACTATTTTCGCACTCCCTACTAAAGAACTCCTACATTTTAATTAATTTACCGTTTAGTAAAGCCTGTTATGTTTATTGCGGACCATTTGCTGCTTTTTATTCTATTTTATCCGTAATTACAGCACCCATTAGCCACAATATGAATATTTTATAGTAGCTGAATGGCGACATAACGATCAGAGATCGTTGCTGAGCTGATATTTTACATAATAACTCCTTACATATTGCCATATCGTACGAAAGCCTCTAATATGCTTCGTGAGTGCATTTCAAGTTACAGTAAATTATTAGAATCACATTTCCGCACTCTCTACCAAATAATTCCTGCATTTTGAATAAAACGGCGTTTAGTAAGACATGTTATGACTGTCGCGGACCATTGGCTGCATTCTATTGTATTTTATCCGTACTTATAGTACCCATTAGATACAATATGAATATTTTATAGTAGCCTGCTGGCGACATAACACTGAGAGATCGTCGTTCCACTTATATTTTTGGGAATATCTGATTGCAAATGGCTTAATAAACACGAAAGTTTTAATATGCTTCAGGAGTGCAGCTCGAGTTGCAGTAAATTATTAAGAACCATTTTCGCGCTCCCTACAAAAGAACTCCTACATTTGAATTAATTTAGCGTTTAGTAAGGCCTGTTATGTTTATTGCGGACCATTTGCTGCTTTTTATTCTATTTTATCCGTAATTATAGCACCCATTAGACACAATATGAATATTTTATAGTAGCTGAATGGCGACATAACGTTCAGAGATCGTTGCTGAGCGGATATTTTACATAATAACTCCTTACATATTGCCATATCGTCACGAAAGCCTTTAATATGCTTCGTGAGTGCAATTCAAGTTACAGTAAATTATTAGAATCACATTTCCGCACTCTCTACTAAATAATTCCTGCATTTTGAATAAAACGGCGTTTAGTAAGACATGTTATGACTGTCGCGGACCATTGGCTGCAATCTATTGTATTTTATCCGTACTTATAGTACCCATTAGATACAATATGAATATTTCATAGTAGCCTGCTGGCGACATAACAATGAGAGATCGTCGTTCCGCTTATATTTTTGGGAATATCTGATTGCAAATGGCTTAATAAACACGAAAGTTTTAATATGCTTCAGAAGTGCAGCTCGAGTTGCAGTAAATTATTAAGAACCATTTTCGCACTCCCTACTAAAGAACTCCTACATTTTAATTAATTTAGCGTTTAGTAAGACCTGTTATGTTTACTGCGGACCATTCGCTGCTTTTTATTCTATTTTATCCGTAATTACAGCACCCATTAGCCACAATATGAATATTTTATAGTAGCTGAATGGCGACATAACGTTCAGAGATCGTTGCTGAGCTGATATTTTACATAATAACTCCTTACATATTGCCATATCGCTACGAAAGCCTCTAATATGCTTCGTGAGTGCATTTCAAGTTACAGTAAATTATTAGAATCACATTTCCGCACTCTCTACCAAATAATTCCTGCATTTTGAATAAAACGGCGTTTAGTAAGACATGTTATGACTGTCGCGGACCATTGGCTGCATTCTATTGTATTTTATCCGTACTTATAGTACCCATTAGATACAATATGAATATTTTATAGTAGCCTGCTGGCGACATAACACTGAGAGATCGTCGTTCCGCTTATATTTTTGGGAATATCTGATTGCAAATGGTTTAATAAACACGAAAGTTTCTAATATGCTTCAGGAGTGCAGCTCGAGTTGCAGTAAATTATTAGGAACCATTTTCGCACTCCCTACAAAAGAACTCCTACATTTTAATTAATTTAGCGTTTCGTAAGGCCTGTTATGTTTATTGCGGACCATTTGCTGCTTTTTATTCTATTTTATCCGTAATTATAGCACCCATTAGACACAATATGAATATTTTATAGTAGCTGAATGGCGACATAACGTTCAGAGATCGTTGCTGAGCTGATATTTTACATAATAACTCCTTACATATTGCCATATCGTCACGAAAGCCTCTAATATGCTTCGTGAGTGCATTTCAAGTTACAGTAAATTATTAGAATCACATTTCCGCACTCTCTACCAAATAATTCCTGCATTTTGAATAAAACGGCGTTTAGTAAGACATGTTATGACTGTCGCGGACCATTGGCTGCATTCTATTGTATTTTATCCGAACTTATAGTACCCATTAGATACAATATGAATATTTTATAGTAGCCTGCTGGCGACATAACACTGAGAGATCGTTGTTCCGCTTATATTTTTGGGAATATCTGATTGCAAATGGCTTAATAAACACGAAAGTTTTAATATGCTTCAGGAGTGCAGCTCGAGTTGCAGTAAATTATTAGGAACCATTTTCGCACTCCCTACAAAACAACTCCTACATTTTAATTAATTTAGCGTTTCGTAAGGCCTGTTATGTTTATTGCGGTCCATTTGCTGCTTTTTATTCTATTTTATCCGTAATTATAGCACCCATTAGACACAATATGAATATTTTATAGTAGCTGAATGGCGACATAACGTTCAGAGATCGTTGCTGAGCTGATATTTTACATAATAACTCCTTACCTATTGCCATATCGTCACGAAAGCCTCTAATATGCTTCGTGAGTGCATTTCAAGTTACAGTAAATTATTAGAATCACATTTCCGCACTCTCTACCAAATAATTCCTGCATTTTGAATAAAACGGCGTTTAGTAAGACATGTTATGACTGTCGCGGACCATTGGCTGCATTCTATTGTATTTTATCCGTACTTATAGTACCCATTAGATACAATATGAATATTTTATAGTAGCTTGCTGGCGACATAACACTGAGAGATCGTCGTTCCGCTTATATTTTTGGGAATATCTGATTGCAAATGGTTTAATAAACACGAAAGTTTCTAATATGCTTCAGGAGTGCAGCTCGAGTTGCAGTAAATTATTAGGAACCATTTTCGCACTCCCTACTAAAGAACTCCTACATTTTAATTAATTTAGCGTTTAGTAAGACCTGTTATGTTTACTGCGAACCATTCGCTGCTTTTTATTCTGTTTTATCCGTATTTATAGCACCCATTAGCCACAATATGAATATTTTATAGTAGCTGAATGGCGACATAACGTTCAGAGATCGTTGCTGAGCTGATATTTTACATAATAGCTCCTAACATATTGCCATATCGTCACGAAAGCCTCTAATATGCTTCGTGAGTGCATTTCAGGTTACAGTAAATTATTAGAATCACATTTCCGCACTCTCTACCAAATAATTCCTGCATTTTGATTAAAACGGCGTTTAGTAAGACATGTTTTGACTGTCGCGGACCATTGGCTGCATTCTATTGTTTTTATCCTTACTTATAGTACCCATTAGATACAATATGAATATTTTATAGTAGCCTGCTGGCGACATAACACTGAGAGATCGTCGTTCCGCTTATATTTTTGGGAATATCTGATTGCAAATGGTTTAATAAACACGAAAGTTTCTAATATGCTTCAGGAGTGCAGCTCGAGTTGCAGTAAATTATTAGGAACTATTTTCGCACTCCCTACTAAAGAACTCCTACATTTTAATTAATTTACCGTTTAGTAAAGCCTGTTATGTTTATTGCGGACCATTTGCTGCTTTTTATTCTATTTTATCCGTAATTACAGCACCCATTAGCCACAATATGAATATTTTATAGTAGCTGAATGGCGACATAACGATCAGAGATCGTTGCTGAGCTGATATTTTACATAATAACTCCTTACATATTGCCATATCGTACGAAAGCCTCTAATATGCTTCGTGAGTGCATTTCAAGTTACAGTAAATTATTAGAATCACATTTCCGCACTCTCTACCAAATAATTCCTGCATTTTGAATAAAACGGCGTTTAGTAAGACATGTTATGACTGTCGCGGACCATTGGCTGCATTCTATTGTATTTTATCCGTACTTATAGTACCCATTAGATACAATATGAATATTTTATAGTAGCCTGCTGGCGACATAACACTGAGAGATCGTCGTTCCACTTATATTTTTGGGAATATCTGATTGCAAATGGCTTAATAAACACGAAAGTTTTAATATGCTTCAGGAGTGCAGCTCGAGTTGCAGTAAATTATTAAGAACCATTTTCGCGCTCCCTACAAAAGAACTCCTACATTTGAATTAATTTAGCGTTTAGTAAGGCCTGTTATGTTTATTGCGGACCATTTGCTGCTTTTTATTCTATTTTATCCGTAATTATAGCACCCATTAGACACAATATGAATATTTTATAGTAGCTGAATGGCGACATAACGTTCAGAGATCGTTGCTGAGCGGATATTTTACATAATAACTCCTTACATATTGCCATATCGTCACGAAAGCCTTTAATATGCTTCGTGAGTGCAATTCAAGTTACAGTAAATTATTAGAATCACATTTCCGCACTCTCTACTAAATAATTCCTGCATTTTGAATAAAACGGCGTTTAGTAAGACATGTTATGACTGTCGCGGACCATTGGCTGCAATCTATTGTATTTTATCCGTACTTATAGTACCCATTAGATACAATATGAATATTTCATAGTAGCCTGCTGGCGACATAACAATGAGAGATCGTCGTTCCGCTTATATTTTTGGGAATATCTGATTGCAAATGGCTTAATAAACACGAAAGTTTTAATATGCTTCAGGAGTGCAGCTCGAGTTGCAGTAAATTATTAAGAACCATTTTCGCACTCCCTACTAAAGAACTCCTACATTTTAATTAATTTAGCGTTTAGTAAGACCTGTTATGTTTACTGCGGACCATTCGCTGCTTTTTATTCTATTTTATCCGTAATTACAGCACCCATTAGCCACAATATGAATATTTTATAGTAGCTGAATGGCGACATAACGTTCAGAGATCGTTGCTGAGCTGATATTTTACATAATAACTCCTTACATATTGCCATATCGCTACGAAAGCCTCTAATATGCTTCGTGAGTGCATTTCAAGTTACAGTAAATTATTAGAATCACATTTCCGCACTCTCTACCAAATAATTCCTGCATTTTGAATAAAACGGCGTTTAGTAAGACATGTTATGACTGTCGCGGACCATTGGCTGCATTCTATTGTATTTTATCCGTACTTATAGTACCCATTAGATACAATATGAATATTTTATAGTAGCCTGCTGGCGACATAACACTGAGAGATCGTCGTTCCGCTTATATTTTTGGGAATATCTGATTGCAAATGGTTTAATAAACACGAAAGTTTCTAATATGCTTCAGGAGTGCAGCTCGAGTTGCAGTAAATTATTAGGAACCATTTTCGCACTCCCTACAAAAGAACTCCTACATTTTAATTAATTTAGCGTTTCGTAAGGCCTGTTATGTTTATTGCGGACCATTTGCTGCTTTTTATTCTATTTTATCCGTAATTATAGCACCCATTAGACACAATATGAATATTTTATAGTAGCTGAATGGCGACATAACGTTCAGAGATCGTTGCTGAGCTGATATTTTACATAATAACTCCTTACATATTGCCATATCGTCACGAAAGCCTCTAATATGCTTCGTGAGTGCATTTCAAGTTACAGTAAATTATTAGAATCACATTTCCGCACTCTCTACCAAATAATTCCTGCATTTTGAATAAAACGGCGTTTAGTAAGACATGTTATGACTGTCGCGGACCATTGGCTGCATTCTATTGTATTTTATCCGAACTTATAGTACCCATTAGATACAATATGAATATTTTATAGTAGCCTGCTGGCGACATAACACTGAGAGATCGTTGTTCCGCTTATATTTTTGGGAATATCTGATTGCAAATGGCTTAATAAACACGAAAGTTTTAATATGCTTCAGGAGTGCAGCTCGAGTTGCAGTAAATTATTAGGAACCATTTTCGCACTCCCTACAAAACAACTCCTACATTTTAATTAATTTAGCGTTTCGTAAGGCCTGTTATGTTTATTGCGGTCCATTTGCTGCTTTTTATTCTATTTTATCCGTAATTATAGCACCCATTAGACACAATATGAATATTTTATAGTAGCTGAATGGCGACATAACGTTCAGAGATCGTTGCTGAGCTGATATTTTACATAATAACTCCTTACATATTGCCATATCGTCACGAAAGCCTCTAATATGCTTCGTGAGTGCATTTCAAGTTACAGTAAATTATTAGAATCACATTTCCGCACTCTCTACCAAATAATTCCTGCATTTTGAATAAAACGGCGTTTAGTAAGACATGTTATGACTGTCGCGGACCATTGGCTGCATTCTATTGTATTTTATCCGTACTTATAGTACCCATTAGATACAATATGAATATTTTATAGTAGCTTGCTGGCGACATAACACTGAGAGATCGTCGTTCCGCTTATATTTTTGGGAATATCTGATTGCAAATGGTTTAATAAACACGAAAGTTTCTAATATGCTTCAGGAGTGCAGCTCGAGTTGCAGTAAATTATTAGGAACCATTTTCGCACTCCCTACTAAAGAACTCCTACATTTTAATTAATTTAGCGTTTAGTAAGACCTGTTATGTTTACTGCGAACCATTCGCTGCTTTTTATTCTGTTTTATCCGTATTTATAGCACCCATTAGCCACAATATGAATATTTTATAGTAGCTGAATGGCGACATAACGTTCAGAGATCGTTGCTGAGCTGATATTTTACATAATAGCTCCTAACATATTGCCATATCGTCACGAAAGCCTCTAATATGCTTCGTGAGTGCATTTCAGGTTACAGTAAATTATTAGAATCACATTTCCGCACTCTCTACCAAATAATTCCTGCATTTTGAATAAAACGGCGTTTAGTAAGACATGTTTTGACTGTCGCGGACCATTGGCTGCATTCTATTGTTTTTATCCTTACTTATAGTACCCATTAGATACAATATGAATATTTTATAGTAGCCTGCTGGCGACATAACACTGAGAGATCGTCGTTCCGCTTATATTTTTGGGAATATCTGATTGCAAATGGTTTAATAAACACGAAAGTTTCTAATATGCTTCAGGAGTGCAGCTCGAGTTGCAGTAAATTATTAGGAACTATTTTCGCACTCCCTACTAAAGAACTCCTACATTTTAATTAATTTACCGTTTAGTAAAGCCTGTTATGTTTATTGCGGACCATTTGCTGCTTTTTATTCTATTTTATCCGTAATTACAGCACCCATTAGCCACAATATAAATATTTTATAGTAGCTGAATGGCGACATAACGATCAGAGATCGTTGCTGAGCTGATATTTTACATAATAACTCCTTACATATTGCCATATCGCTACGAAAGCCTCTAATATGCTTCGTGAGTGCATTTCAAGTTACAGTAAATTATTAGAATCACATTTCCGCACTCTCTACCAAATAATTCCTGCATTTTGAATAAAACGGCGTTTAGTAAGACATGTTATGACTGTCGCGGACCATTGGCTGCATTCTATTGTATTTTATCCGTACTTATAGTACCCATTAGATACAATATGAATATTTTATAGTAGCTTGCTGGCGACATAACACTGAGAGATCGTCGTTCCGCTTATATTTTTGGGAATATCTGATTGCAAATGGTTTAATAAACACGAAAGTTTCTAATATGCTTCAGGAGTGCAGCTCGAGTTGCAGTAAATTATTAGGAACCATTTTCGCACTCCCTACTAAAGAACTCCTACATTTTAATTAATTTAGCGTTTAGTAAGACCTGTTATGTTTACTGGGAACCATTCGCTGCTTTTTATTCTGTTTTATCCGTATTTATAGCACCCATTAGCCACAATATGAATATTTTATAGTAGCTGAATGGCGACATAACGTTCAGAGATCGTTGCTGAGCTGATATTTTACATAATAACTCCTTACATATTGCCATATCGTCACGAAAGCCTCTAATATGCTTCGTGAGTGCATTTCAAGTTACAGTAAATTATTAGAATCACATTTCCGCACTCTCTACCAAATAATTCCTGCATTTTGAATAAAACGGCGTTTAGTAAGACATGTTATGACTGTCGCGGACCATTGGCTGCATTCTATTGTATTTTATCCGTACTTATAGTACCCATTAGATACAATATGAATATTTTATAGTAGCTTGCTGGCGACATAACACTGAGAGATCGTCGTTCCGCTTATATTTTTGGGAATATCTGATTGCAAATGGCTTAATAAACACGAAAGTTTCTAATATGCTTCAGGAGTGCAGCTCGAGTTGCAGTAAATTATTAGGAACCATTTTCGCACTCCCTACTAAAGAACTCCTACATTTTAATTAATTTAGCGTTTAGTAAGACCTGTTATGTTTACTGCGAACCATTCGCTGCTTTTTATTCTGTTTTATCCGTATTTATAGCACCCATTAGCCACAATATGAATATTTTATAGTAGCTGAATGGCGACATAACGTTCAGAGATCGTTGCTGAGCTGATATTTTACATAATAACTCCTTACATATTGCCATATCGTCACGAAAGCCTCTAATATGCTTCGTGAGTGCATTTCAAGTTACAGTAAATTATTAGAATCACATTTCCGCACTCTCTACCAAATAATTCCTGCATTTTGAATAAAACGGCGTTTAGTAAGACATGTTATGACTGTCGCGGACCATTGGCTGCATTCTATTGTATTTTATCCGTACTTATAGTACCCATTAGATACAATATGAATATTTTATCGTAGCCTGCTGGCGACATAACACTGAGAGATCGTCGTTCCGCTTCTATTTTTCGGAATATCTGATTGCAAATGGCTTAATAAACGCGAAAGTTTCTAATATGCTTCAGGAGTGCAGCTCGAGTTGCAGTAAATTATTAGGAACCATTTTCGCACTCCCTACTAAAGAACTCCTACATTTTAATTAATTTGGCGTTTAGTAAGACCTGTTATGTTTACTGCGGACCATTCGCTGCTTTTTATTCTGTTTTATCCGTAATTATAGCACCCATTAGCCCATGAGTATTTTACAGTAGCTGAATGGCGACATAACGTTCAGAGATCGTTGCTGAGCTGATATTTTACATAATAACTCCTAACATATTGCCATATTGTCACGAAAGCCTCTAATATGCTTCGTGAGTGCATTTCAAGTTACAGTAAATTATTAGAATCACATTTCCGCACTCTCTACCAAATAATTCCTGCATTTTGAA
This sequence comes from Agriotes lineatus, assembly GCA_940337035.1. Lineage (NCBI taxonomy): Eukaryota > Metazoa > Arthropoda > Insecta > Coleoptera > Elateridae > Agriotes > Agriotes lineatus. The sequence continues at coordinate 35,411 of CALNHX010005041.1, forward strand.
TAAAACGGCGTTTAGTAAGACATGTTATGACTGTCGCGGACCATTGGCTGCATTCTATTGTATTTTATCCGTACTTATAGTACCCATTAGATACAATATGAATATTTAATAATAGCCTGCTGGCGACATAACACTGAGAGATCGTCGTTCCGCTTATATTTTTCGGAATATCTGATTGCAAATGGCTTAATAAACACTAAAGTTTCTAATATGCTTCAGGAGTGCAGCTCGAGTTGCAGTAAATTATTAGGAACCATTTTCGCACTCCCTACTAAAGAACTCCTACATTTTAATTAATTTGGCGTTTAGTAAGACCTGTTATGTTTACTGCGGACCATTCGCTGCTTTTTATTCTGTTTTATCCGTAATTATAGCACCCATTAGCCACAATATGAATATTTTACACTAGCTGAATGGCGACATAACGTACAGAGGTCGTTGCTGAGCTGATATTTTACATAATAACTCCTTACATAATGCCATATCGACACGAAAGTTTCTAATGTGCCTCGTGAGTGCATTTCAAGTTACAATAATTTATTAGAATCACATCTCCGCAATCTTTACTAAATAATTCCTGCATTTTAATTGATATAGTTTTTAGTAAGACCCGTTATGAATATTGCGGACCATTCGCTGCATTTTATTCTATTTTACCCAGCACCCATTAGACACAATATGAATTTTTTAATGTAAGTGGCTGGCGACATAACTTTTAGAGATCGTTGCTGAGCTCTAATTTTACAGAATAACTACTTACATATTGCCATATCGACACGAAAGCTTCTAATATGCTTCGAGAGTGAATTTCAAGATACAGTAATTTATTAGAATTACGTTTCCGCGCTCCCTGCTAAATAATTCCTGCATTTTGATTAATAAAGCGTTTAGTAAGGCCTGTTACAACTATCGCGAACAATTCGCTGCGTTTCATTCTATTTTATCCGTACTTGTATAGCACCCATTGGACACTATACAAATATTATATAGTAGCTAGCTGGCGAAATAACACTCAGAGATGGTTGTTGAGCTTATATTTTTCAGAATGACTACATACAACCGGCCGTATCGACATGAAAAAATTTAATGTGCTACTGGAGTTCTTTTCGAGGTACAGTAAATTATTAGGAACACACACATTTACGCACTACCTACTAAATAATTTCTGCATTTTAATTAATCTTGCATTTAATACAACCTGTTATGACTATTGCGGACCATTCGCTGCAATTTATCCGTACTTTTAGCACCCATTAGACACAATATAAAAATTTTGTAGTAGCTGGCTGGCGACATAAAGCTCAGAGATCGTCGCTAAGCTTATATTTTACAGAATAACGACTTACAGATAGTCATGTCGACACGAAAGCTTTTAATATGCTTCTGGAATGCATTTCAGGATAAAGTAATTTATTAGAATCACATTTCCGCACTCCCTACTCTATAACTTCTACATTTTAATTAATTTAGCGTTTAGTAAGACCTGTTATGTTTATTCCGGACCATTCGCTGCATTTTATTCTATTTTATCCGTAATTATAGCACCCATTAGACACAATATGAATATTTTATAGTAGCTGACTGGCGACATAACGTTCCGAGATCGTTTCTGAGCTGATGTTTCACATAATAATTACTTACATATTGCCATATCGTCACGAAAGCTTCTAATATGTTTCTGGAGTGCTTTAGAAGTTACAGTAATTTATTAGAATCACATTTCCGCACTCCCTACTAAATAACTCCTACATTTTAATTAATTTAGCGTTTAGTACGACCTGTTATGTTTATTGCGGACCATTCGCTGCTTTTTATTCTATTTATCCGTACTTATAGCACCCATTAGACACAATATGAATATTTTATACTAGTTGGTGGCGACATAACACTCAGAGATCGTCATGCCGTTTATATTTTTCAGAATAACTGCTTACAAATGGCTTAATAGTCACGAAAGTTTCTAATATGCTTCAGGAGTGCAGTTCAAGTAACAGTAAATTATTAGGATCACATTTTCGCACCCCTGCTTAATAACTCCTGCATTTTAATTAATATTGCGCTTAGTAAGACATGTATTGACTATCGCGGATCATTCGCTGCATTTTATTCTATTTTATCTGTACTTATAGCTTCCATTACACACAATATGAATATTTAATAGTAGCAGACTGGCGACATAACACTCAGAGATCGTCTTGGCGCTTATATTTTTCAAAATAACTACTTACAAACGGCCTAATAGACACGAAAGCTTTGAATATGCGTCTGGAGTGGATCTCAAGTTACAGTAAATTATTAGAATCTCATTTCTGCACTCCCTACTAAATAATTCCTGCATTGTAATTAATATAGCTTTTAGTAAGACCTGTTATGGCTATCGCGGACCATTTGCTGCATTTTATTCTACTTTATCCAGCACCCATTAGACACAATATGAATATTTTAATGTAGCTGGCTGGCGACATAACGCTCAGAGATCGATGCTGAGCTCATATTTTACAGAATAACTACTTCCATATTGCCATATGGACACGAAAGCTTCTAATATGTTTCGTGAGTGCGTTTCAAGGTACAGTAAATTATTAGAATCACATTTCTGCACTCCCTACTAACTAACTCCTGCATTTTAATTAATTTAGCGTTTAGTAAGACCTGTTATGACTGTCGTGGAACATTCTTTACATTTTATTCTACTTTATCCGTAGTTCTAGGACCCATTAGACACAATATGAATATTTTGAAGTAGCTGGATGGCTAAATAACGCTCAGAGATCGTCGTTGAGCTTATATTTTATAGAATAACTACTTACATGTGGCCATATCGATACGAAAGCTTCCAATATGATTCTGGAGTGCTTTTCGAGTACAGTAAATTATTAAGAACACATTTCCGCACTTTCTATTAAATAATTCCTGCAGTTTAATTAATATGGTGCTTAGTAAGACATGTTATGACTATAGCAGATCATTCGTTGTACTGTATTCTATTTTATTCGTACTTACAGCATCCATTATACACAATATGAATGTTTTATAATAGCTGGCTGCCGAAATAACGCTCATAGGTGATCGTGGCGCTTATATTTTTCAGAATAACCATTTACATATGGCCCTATCGAAACGAGAGGTTCTAATGTGCTTCTGGGGGGCATTTCGAGTTACAGTCAATTATTCGGAAAGCATTTCCGCACTCCGTACAAAATAATTCCTGCATTTCAATTAATATAGCGTTTAGTAAGACCGTTATGAATATCGCGGACCATTGATTGCATTTTATTCTATTTTACCCGTACTTGTAGCACCCATTAGACATTAGAGTATGAATGTTCTGTAATAGCTGACTGCCGAAATAACGCTAAGAGATCGTCGTTGAGCTTATATTTTTCAGAATAACTACTTACAAATAGCCATATCGACACGAAAGCTTCTAATGTGCTTCTGGAGTGCATTTCATACATACATACATAATCGATCCTCTTCTACCTTACGGTGTCGAGGCGTCGCGGCAGAAGTCTCTCCACTCACGACGATTTTCGGCTAGTCTCTCCGCTTGTCTCCAATTCTTCCCCCTTTTGCTGAAGCTCTTCGCTATCTCACTGTTCCAACTTCTGCTTGGTGTTCCCCTTCTTCTCTTCTTATCTACTGCAGCCCTCCATATAGATTTCACCTTTCTGTCCTCGCTCATACGCACCATGTGTCCAAACCATGCTAATTGTCTCCGTTCTAATGTCACATGTACACCTTCGACATTTAAGCACTCGCGTATTGCACTGTTTTGGATACAGTGTTTCCTGGTCACTCCTGCCACTGCTCTCAGATACCGCATTTCGCTTGCTTGCACTGTTCTTATCTTTGTCGCTCATGGCCTACGTTTCACACCCGTATAATAGCACCGGTAAGTATATACTTTTAAAAATCTTACTTTTAGTGGAGATGCGTATTTCTTTCTTCCTTATAAATATTTTGTTCAAAGCAAAGTATAATTTGGCTGTGCTCGTTATTCTGTTGTTAATTGTGTCTTTGAACTGTTTTCCCACATATTTCTGCGGCAGCCTTGCTTATTGTCTTCTTGAACATTTCCCATAACTGTTCTATCTCACTAATCCCCTGCCAGTCTATCTTACTGAACTCCCTTTTTGTAGCTTCTCTGTACCTAATGCTCGTTTCTGGTTCTAAAAGTTTATGAGCTTTAATTCCCGGTTGCTTATACTTGTCATTTTCCTTTCTCTGTGATGTTGAGTCACCTGTTGTTTGTTTTATTTGTGCCTGTACTAAGTAATGGTCACTGCCGCGGTACACCCTAACATCTTTGAGTAGCTTCTTCTGCTTATTTTCTACTAGTACTAAATCTGTTATGGATTTCTCGTTTCGTGACTGCATTACACGCGTATACTTGTGAATATCCTTATGCTTAAAGAAGGTATTACTTATTACCAGCTTGTTATGCAAACAGAACTCTATGATCCTCCAGCCGTTGTTATTATTATGCGAGCTATCTTCACCATACTGTCCGACTGGGTATCCTTTTTGGTTACTGCTGCCTACCCTTCCGTTGAAATCTCCTATTATATATATATATATATATATATACTATTATTTATCAAGTCTTTTTCTTCTTGCAATACTTCCCAGAACATATCCTTCAGCGCTTTATTCTCATTTTCAGATGGTCCGTAGGCTAGTATTATCGTCAATGTCTCTTTCTTTCCATCCTTTATGTCCACTCTTATTAACCTCTCGTTGACAAATTTCCAATTTTTTATATCTTTTACATATTTTTTGTTAACGACGATTCCTACTCCCGCACCAGCTGTTTGCTGTTCCGGTACTCCACTATATAGTAATAGGTGATCATTTCTTACCAATATGGTTCCTTGTCCCTTTTTTATTTCGTTTCAGTGAGGCCTAAAAATATTAGGTTGCTCGCCTCAAATTCTTGTACCAGTTCATTTTCTTTTCCGTTCAACCCCTGTACATTCCACACTCCAATTCTTTTCGTTTCGCTATATTTTTTTTGTTGTACCATTTTTTTATCCCTATTCTTATCCGTTTCCACTGCCAAATTCGTTTTTGTGCTACCTGATCCTAATTCCACTAGTTTTTTGCATCCTCGTCTATTGGCGGTTTCTTCCTCACCGTTTCTTCCAGCCTGTCGTTTTTGTTCCACTTCCACTCTACCCCATTGATATATAACTTTTGGTAGCCTACTATAGTTCTTTTCCCGTTTTCTCTCTTCCGAAGCTCTTTTCCGTACTAGGTTATCAATGTCTCGTTCCCGCTTCGTCATATCGTTGTTGATAAAACGGTAAATATTTTGTTTACACTTAAAAAAGTACCGATAAACATAGGTGAAGTAAGTACAAAATTTCTTGGATTGGAAGTTGATAAAGCGTTACAATGGAATGTACACGGTGAAAATGTAGCAGTAAGGCTGTGTAAAAATATATTTTTTATTAGAAGTCTGACCAGCTCTGTGTCAACAAAAGTATTGAGAATAGCTTACTTTGCTTTAATACACCCGATTCTCTCATACGGACTAATAGTATGGGGTCACTCTACATCTATGCACAGAGCCTTCGGACTTCAGAGACGCGTAGTCAGAATTCTAGCCCAAAAAGGTTACCGCGCTGATTGCACTGATTACACTCTTACCACTAGGCCGCGCTGGTGGCCTAGTAGAAAGAGTGACAGACTAGTAATCACAGCGATTAGTGATCGCGGGTTCAAACCCCGGGTATGCACTACTGTACTTGATAAGAAACGTACGAAGAATCAGTCCTTCTCAGGACTAACCAAGAGTTCATCCACCTGAGGACGGGAGTAGATCAGAAACTCCCGAAATGTGTAAGACATACTCGAGATTGTGGAAAAAGTCCGATAAAAACATATCATAATAGACCACTGTCAAAAAAATCATTCCATCTTGCAACTGTTACCTGGTCCGATTCATCAAAACAGTTACGGGTTAGTCGCTATTATTTTTATAATAAAGTATAATAAAATATTTGTTCCCTTCACACTTTACCATTACTATATAGTGTGTTGTCGATTCAAAAGTTCCACTAAAAATAATGTCCATCTAGGCACAAATCTTTAGAACGTTATGCGCATGCACTTTTGTTTGTCTACATTGCATCTGGCCAAAGTATCATAAACGAACCATTAACTTTAATTGGTTGTAAAATTATTGCATAAATACTTTTGTCAGGTTTGTTTACATTTTCCGTTTATTTGATCTCTATAGGCAACAGTTTTTATAAACTCAAGTTTTCATGATTTATTTTATTATATATTATTGTTTTTTATACAAAGTGCTCCACACACTGTTGAAATGACCGTTATTTAAAAACTAATAAAACCGTTATTATTTATATAAATTGAGTACAAACATATGTATGAGCAACTTGGGAGTTTTGTCAGTGGCAATTGATAAGATAATATCTATTTCCATTTATAGAAAAAATATTAAAAAAATTTCTTATTAATGGTTCGTTTCTGATACTTTGGCCATTAATGGGTTAAACCTCCTATACTTGCCCAATTTGTAGAACTGTAAAATAACAAACAACTTGTAAATATACATTTGTTATAGTACTACAAATGTACACTAAAGATAAGATTTTATTGTCGATATCAAATATTACATAATCATTTACGATCAACAAAGCTGGGCAAAATACTTTTAAAAAGTATTTAAATACTAAATACTTATTACTTTTTGAAAATTGAATGTATTTAAATATTAAATACTTTTTTTGAACAAAAGGTAGTCAAATAATAAATACCTATAGTATTTAAATACTTTTAATAGTTAAATACTTTTCTAAAAGTATTTAAATACTTTAAAAGTATTTAAATATTTTAAAAATATTTAAAATACTTAGAAGTATTTAGATATCCCTAAAATGTAAAAAAGACTTGCGAAATATTTAAATAGTAACACATGTGTATAACAGTTAAACAATTTTTCAAAATGAAATTTAAAATTCTAAATTTCCTTTTATTCGAATATTAAGCCAAATAATAAAGATGGCATAGCTTCAACTATTGTACATGAATTATTAAAAACTCCAAAGGAAACATTGGTTTGCGGTGTTTTATGGATATTTCAGACAAGAAAATCTTAAGATCCATAAAATATTTTATTAATAAAATTGCGTATATTGAATATGAACTACTAATAATACTATTAAATATAGGTATACTTACTGTAATAGTAATTTATTTTTACCTCAAATCACGACACATGTACAGAGGAAACACCACTATTTGTTCCGCGCTGCCAAAACATGCAATATTGAAATAATCGAATGGCAGGGGTGCACCGTCTCCGTCACCCCGTCAAACCGGCTTTTTATGCATCTTGCTCAGGCCCACAATTGCCTGGTGGCTTCTGTCTTGCTCTAGCACGGGTGGTTGTTTACCTGAAGCACTACACGTGTTCGCGTTTCAAGTAAAAACTTGGGATTTTGATAAACGTTAAAACTATGCAAAAAGTATTTACTAGTTAGAAATACATTTGAAGAAATAAAAAGTAGCTAAATACTCTGAAAGTATTTAAATACTCTGAAAGTATTTAAATACTCTCAAAGTATTTAAATACTGTAAAACTATTTAAATATCCTAAAAATATTTAAATACTGCCAAAATTGTATTTAAATACTAAATACTTTGCAAAGTATTTGCACCTAGAAATACAAATACCGTCCATTAAAAAGTATTTACATAAAAAAAAAGTATTTACAAATACAAATACTGCCCAGCTCTGCGATCAAATAAATTAATTTTTACAGGACCGCAATAGAACTTGTTTGAAATAAATGGATACATATCACAAAATTTAAAATTTATCAGACACATTGTTGTAAAGTGCCTTCAGAACTAATCGAACTTTTGTGAATGGTCATGGTCATACAACAGCAGGATATCCTGCTAACCTCGAATTTGACATAGACTTACAGTGCCACCAACATATTATTCATACGTTGTATAACGATGACCATTCAAAAACGTTCGATCATTTCTGAAGGAAAAAAAAACTACTGTATAAGCAAGATGTGATATTAATGCTTTCACTTAATGTATAACCTCTGAATTTTTGCACTGCTATTCAATGTTTCTGTAATAATAGGATTATATAACTCATATCTTTCAAACGCTATTATGTTTTATTTGGTCTTATTTTAGTTTCACATTTTGGTTGTTTCCGCGTATGCGTATCTAAAGTATTTTTTTCTGTTGTTCTATACTCACAAATAGAGCGTGCCTATGATTTTTCGCCTAAATGTGTTCTCATATGGTTAACTAACTTATATTTACTTGCTGCTTTAAACTGACAAAATGAACAAGAATATGATTTTTCTTCAGTATGTGTTTTCATATGTTTAACTAAGTAGTCTTTCCGTGCTGCTTTATATTCACAAACAAAACAGGAATAAGCTTTTTCTGCTCTATGTCTCGTCATGTGTAAAACTAACTTATCTTTCCTTGCTGATTTGAACTCACAATCAGAACAGGAATAAGGTTTTTCCCCCGTATGTGTCATCACGTGGTTAACTAACCTAGCTTTCCTCGCTGTTTTGAACCCACAAACAGAGCAGGAATAAGGTTTCTCGCCTGAGTGTGTCTTCATATGTATAGCTAACAAACCTTTCCCTGCTACTCTATATTCACAAACAGAACAGGAATAAGGTTTTTCTCCTGTATGGGTCTTCATATGCATAACTACAAGGCTTTTCCGTGCTGCTTTGTATTCACAAACAGAACAAGAATACGGTTTTTCCCCTGTATGGGACCTCATATGTTGAACTAACTGATCTTTCCTTGTTGCTTTGTGCTCACAAATAGAACATGAATAAGGCTTTTCTGCTGTGTGTGTCCACATGTGATTGATTAAGCCAGATTTCTTTGCTGTTGTAAACTTGCAAATAGAACATGAAAAAGGTTTTTCTCCTGTATGTATTTTCATATGCATAACTACGAGGCGTTTCTGTGCTGCTTTATAATCACAAACAGAACAAGAATAAGGCTTTTCTCCTGTATGGGTCCTCATATGCTGAACTAACTTATCTTTCCGTGTTGCTTTGTGTTCACAAACAGTACATGAGTAAGGCCTTTCTGCTGAATGTGTTTTCATATGTTGAACTAAATGATTTTTATGAGCTGTTTTGTATTCACAAATGGAACACGACAGACACTTTTTTGTATGACACATACGTTTCAAAAAATTATTCTCATCTTCTGCTTCATATTCACAAACCGTGGATGCAAACTGTTCTGTTACAGGGTCTTCATTTGCTGCATACGAAACAAGAAATTCATCTTTTATATCAACTTCCTCTTGCTTAATATCCAATCCGTGATAAGCTGTGCTGTCGATAGTGCTATCAATGATCTTTCGATGTACATTAACATGTGCGACTACTATATTTTCTTCAACTTCCACCGGTGCTTCATGTGAGCTGCTGGCCATTGTACTACACATATTTTTATCTAGTAATTCCAGCTTAATGTCCATTGTGATAATAAAGCTTAACAGTTCAGATTTATTCTATGGAATATCTGAAAAAAGGGCAATGTGATATTTACGTAAAAAAAGTTTTAAATCCCCTATGACTGCTAATATATTTACTTGCAATATGAAATTGGAAAAAGCAACTAATCAGCGACTGGCCTAGCAGCACACAAAATTACCCATAAATACACAAACACCCATTTTGACAAACAAGATTAGATCAAATGTTATTCAAAAGAACTATTATAATGTACAGTGTGTCCCACAATAAGATTTTCATACGCAAGCCATTTACACTACTTAAGCACTATCTTAACTGAGCAGAATGCTTTTGGTATTACAATAACCCTTTCCAGCCCAACAATTCCACTTGGCATCACGCCCTTCTAATCTCATAAATTTAGAAATATAGGTACGGTTGTTGCCAAAAAAATCGGGTACACCTATTTTTCCTTGGGTACCTACTCAACTTTACAATACTACCTTAAACTGGTATGACACGATGCTAAATTTATGCAAAAATTCATGAGTAAATTTTCTTATAAATTACTTTTAAAAGAAAACTTTACGTTGCCAACAGAAAATTGAATACGAAATTTACTATTACATTTATGCGTAAATTATTTTGAAACTTTCTAAATAATCTGGCCGTAAAAATAAATGTGCCCGTAAATCTCCGCAGATGGTAATTTCATACTAGTTACAAATTTAGGAACCCAAGTTTTAAAGAAATTTAATGTGGTTGCTGTCAAATATAACTCTTCACTGTCGCTACTATCGCTTATAACAATTAAAAGAGAATTTAGTAAACGCAAGTCACTATTTAATTAACGCCACTTATACAAAGTTTTAGGTAACGTTTATGTTTATCTGTTCTAAATACAAATTCTGCCAACTTTACTGCAGATAAATTATAAATATTCCTAAAATGTTTTACTACTGCGTAGGTTTACAAGAAGAATAAATTACAAATAATATTTAATACGTTGCATAAGTACCATTTTCGGGTTAATAAAAATTTCAGAAAAAATTTACTAGTAAATTTTCACATATAATCTCATAAGAGCATTAATTCTTTCCGGAAATTTTTTTGAGTGCGTTCCAACAACGTCGTATTAATTTGCCCGAGCGGGACGCGAGGGCAAATTAGGACGTGGTTGAAGGCATGAAAAATAATTTCCAGATATGAATTAATGCTCGAATGCAGATTCGGTAAGAAAATCGTAACGACACAAACCCTAAAAAGAAGTAATGTCTACCTACAAAAAATTTCCAAGAAATTTTGTTGTTGTCTTGGATGCGGCTCGTGAACTAATTTTTCTATTGGTCATTAATGAGTGTCGTACGATTTTCATATACAATACCGCGAGCGGTCGACGAATTGGCGAAAAATTTTGTCAAAGTGTATGAGTGTTTATTGCTTCGATATAAATTGGTCGAGTGCGACAGCACGAGACCAATTTTGAAGCAATCAACACGAATAAACACTTTGACAAAAATTCATGCAATTCGTCGGCTGCAAGCGGCATTTGAAGGACTATTCAACGAACAAAATTGACATTCCTTAGTAATTAATCAATTTTATCACGTCCTCTTTTAAAATAAAAATCTGTTGACGTGAAATAAATTGTTTGTCATATTTGACATTTCTAATATCATATTTGATTAATTTTACAGGAAGTTAAATAAATGTCACAGGAAGAGAAAAAAATTGTCATATACAATACCGCGAGCGGTCGACGAATTGCCGAAAATTTTTGTCAAAGTGTATGAGTGTTTATTGCTTCGATATAAATTGGTCGAGTGCGACAGCACGAGACCAATTTTGAAGCAATTAACACGAATAAACACTTTGACAAAAATTCATGCAATTCGTCGGCTGCAAGCGGCATTTGAAGGACTATTCAACGTACAAAATTGACATTTCTTAGTAATTAATCAATTTTATCACGTCCTCTTTGAAAATAAAAATCTGTTGACGTAAAATAAATTGTTTGTCAAATTTGACATTTCTAATATCATATTTGATTAATTATACAGGAAGTTAAATAAATGTCACAGGAAGAGAAAAAAATTGTCATTAAAACTCCGCTAGCGGAATTGTTGCACAATTTTACGCTGATTGGTGGCAAATGACATAAATACTAAATTATGATTGGTGAGTAGTTAACTTGAAGGGGGTGAGTTGAATAGTCACTAAAACTCCGCTAGCGGAATTGTTGCACAATTTTACACTGATTGGTGGCAAATGACATAAATACTAAATTATGATTGATGAATAGTTAACTTGAAGGGGGTGAGTTGAATAGTCTCAAAAATTTATTCATAAATTTTCGCAAAAAAATAGTATCGTGTCATACCAGCTTTAGTTACCTGTGCATTTAAATTAACTGTCACATTTTTGGCTGTCATCAAACGTCAAAAATTAATTATTTGAAAACATCTCGTCTCGTCATTTAAATTAAAAAAAAAGAAGAGTTGTCGATAGGCTAAATAGGCTAATGAGAAGAATACCACTAAGAGCGATTGCCACTCAGTTTAATATATGTGAAAAATATAACTTCTATCCTGAATAGGTACTCCAGAAATTTTGTAACTTCCATGACAGATAACATTTTATATCAAATGTTATCTGTCATGGAAGTTAGTATACTATTAGTATACTATTAATAAAATTTAGAAATTATGATGGTAGATTGTTATTTCTCCGTGACTTTTCTATATTTCTCTGACCAGTAACTAATAATGGACTTTTTCATTATTTGACATGATCAAATGACCATATACTTATTATCAGTAGGTGTTAAATAATAATAGGTTTGCCCACCTACTTAACTAACAAAATTCGAAATTATAATAGCTAGATTATAAATGCGAATACCTGCTGTACATCATATAAAATTTGTTTCTCTACGCATCCAGAGCAAGAACCATTCTGAAAGCAAATTTGGGATAATTAGTAATAATCAAAATGGTTCTTGTGTATACCCATTCTATTAATAATGGTTTGTTTAATTTTTACGGTAAATAATATTAGTAAATATAGACGCTTTCTCGATTTAAACTTAACAAGTTGTGTAACAGTTTGTTTTAAAATACCTACCGGACGTCATCAGGGGATTCGTTATGTGCTACCTACCTAGGCCATAAAAACGTACTTGCTGAACTTGTTGCTAAACTAGTAGATACTAGATATTTGCTACCAGGCCAGTATACAACAAAAAATAACAAATTACTTGTAATATGGATTATGATTTTATTATCAATATAGAATATTACATAATCATTTACAATCAAAAGGAAGTTTATCCAATAAAATAAGCCAAAGCACAAAATGTATGATTTATCAGGCGCCTTGGTTGCAGATATAATAATGTTATGGTAAAGCCGTTCTCAGATACACCACAAATACCCTGTGTACAATTACATACAAAGTATCCATCACAGTTCATTATGACTGTATCATCATTGGTAATTTAACTTGCACCAATTTATCTACAGCCATTGCAAACCGACTAAATACTCACAAGTACGAACATATGTGAGCATGATGTAGAGTATCCAGTCCTATGCTAAACGTAAATATCCGTAGATGTAAATAATTGCGATGCGCCTAGGACCATGTTGCCTCTTTGTACTGCTGATCAATTTTAATTCGATTTTATAACTAATATCAATCCAATGTTGGCTTTATTATTTTAAGTTCTTTCTATTTCTGATATGTTTTACAAAACACAATACAGCTATAGTCTTGATTTTTTATTATAGCAACAGAGTCAGCTATGGTTTGAAATTAATTCAACACTGTAGCTGTAGTGTGACATTTGACATCACAATAAGTAACTGACGGCAAAATGACAAATTAGATTCAATTTGTCAAATCCAGACATCATACTATTTACTTCTGAAACAAGTATCTTTATAGTTTTATAATGTTGGATAAAAAGGCATGTTGAAACACTGAAAATGGAGTTAGTAAAATGCTATTTTGAACTACAGAACTTGACTCCAACATTAATAAAAGGGATCCTGTGCGATAAAGTAGCCAACATTTTCTTCGTAATAATTCATTTTTTCTTAATTAGTTAATGCGTTTCAAAACATTTTTGAACCTTTTTCAGGCATCTTACGTCTCAGCATTTAAATCATTTAATAACATAATTTTGAAAAAACTATTGTCCTAAACAGTGTAAAAGATGTCAAAACGCCAGGACGAGACCATCCAAATACTATATGGATTATTGTTTCAAAGCAGATTGAAGTCAAACAAATTGGAAAAAATTATTAAGGATGACAGGCTAAAATACTGGGAAACTGTGTTATCATAACCAAGCTATTTGTTGGCTAAAACTCTCAAAATATAACTTCAATGGCTACTTGGATACAATTGCCGGCCAAAACTAGCTAAATGAAGATGGTCTGTGAAGTTCTTTAAATACTCTACAATTAATTTACAGAAGAACATTAGGGCGCCAAGGAATTTACCAATTAACGACAAGTGTATCCAAGTATACAGGGGAAATTCGTAAACACACAGTAGCATAAAACATCCTGAAAGAAAAGCTTAACCTCAATTCAGGTAGCAGTAACAAAAGAACAAGACCACAGTGCAAGTATCACCGTATAATTAATCACATTTGTCACGTACAAGTTATAGGTGACTAATTTCTAAGCAAGCTTCGGATAAGGTGGATTAATGATTACTGTAATAAATATTGTTTCACGGTGCGACTCAGAATATATTAATCTACCGGCAAGTAAATATACTTATATATACAACACTTTAAATATACACAAGTAAGTTAACGAGTAAGAAGGTAACGCAGGTTCCTATGGTTTTAAACTAAATAAACATGTTAGGTACATGTCCGTTCTACTCCTTTCGTCGAGCCCCTAAGTAGCTCACTCAAAGCTGGCACAACAGGTTACAACCTGAAGCTGGAGTGCAGCAGTTGCTTCAAGGCCATAAAGCTAAGGATTGGAACTCATATTTAAAAGGATTCCAACTCGGAGTCGTGACTAAAGCTAAAGAAAATGCCCAAGAATAAGATCACAGAAACCTTAAACGCGGTACGATGAAACTGCAAGCCACTTACCCCGAAACACGGGCATCTGCAAAACATTTGACGTGAGAAACGAGCTTCTCACCGAATTTCCAAGTCACAATATTCCCGGCGCGGCCAAATTCCAGTAAAACGAGGACCAAAAGCCCTAGAACTTGGGACAATTATTAGGAACGCTTAACTGCAGGCCATGAGTGCACACACTAGAAAGGAACAACGCGCTGAGCAAAATGCAGCAGAGGGAAGCGTGTGCGTTTCACTATGTCCCACAGACCTTGAAAAACCTAAACTGCGGGCAGACTTAGAAAATTGTGGAGGCACAAACCAACTGTAACAACTGTAGTGTGAACGACATTCCTACAATCTCACTCTGAATCTAATACTGAATCAAAATTAGAGCAAATGCAAATTGATGTGTTTAACTAAACGAGTAGGTTTTGAATATCATTCGGCATGTGGAACGTAAATGTAGCTGTTTTCTCTCTATACTATTTAAAGTTCTTCTAAACATTTACTTGTGTAACCTATATAATTTTTGATTTCTTAGTACATAACTACTCATGTTAATTTTACCGTATAATAGTACAATTTGAAATTATAAAGAATGTAATTTGTATTTTATGAAGTTTTTTGTTGAAAAATAAATATTGTTGACCTGCATTCTAATCTGCGCTTGTTGCATCACTTCTCGAAATTTAGTTTTTATTTAAACAGATGCACAACCTGAATATTCCATACATACACTGTTAAAATAATTCCAACCTAAAGTCAACTCTATTTCTATATAAAATTTTATTTGTATATCCGCTGTCTTCTGCTTATACGTAGGTCGTTTAGGCAGTTTCTAATTTACGTACAAGTGAACAGGATTTTATATTTGTACGTCTCCTCATATTATTTCCTTGTATTTACACTCATGCTTACTACATAACTTCTCTGTCTTGTTTAATATTTACAAACAGAACGCAAATATTTTTTTTCCCACTGTGTAAGTCAGATATTGCCGTGTTTGTATAAGAAACAGCCGGCAGCATGAACAGCATAAGTCAAGACAAGCTTTGAACATTGACCACAAATATGGATGCTTTCCTGAAGGAGTGCCAATTTGCCCGTACAAATTACAATTCTTTTCCAATATTCTAAGCTACTAGAAGAATAAGGATATTTTTCAGAATGTCTCCTATGTCTAACAAACAATGTTTTTTTGCTGCCTTATAGCAAATACTACATGATTAAGGTTTTCCCTCTGTATGAGTCTTCACGTCTAACTAAATTACCTTTACATGCTGTTTTATAAGAGCAAATACAACATTAATAAGGTTCATCTTACGTATGTGTCCTCATATGTGTTACTAAAGCCCTTTTCGTGCCTGCCTTATACTCACAATTAAAACATGAATAAGGTTTTTCTCCTGTATGCGTAGTTACATGGATTACTAAATCACGCTTTTGTGATGCTTTATATTCACAAATGGAACAAGTATAAGGTTTTTCTCCTGTATGTGTCTTCATATGATTAACTAAATTACCTTTTCGTGTTGACCTATACTTACAAACAGAACAACAAAACGGTTTTTCACCTGTATGCACCTGCCTATGCTTCACTAAATCACTTTTCTGCGATGCTTTATATTCACACGTACAACAAGAATAAGGTTTTTCACCTGTGTGCGTCCTAACATGTTTAACTAACTGACCCTTTTCTAATGCCTTATAATCACAAATAGAACAAGAATACGGTTTTTCTCCTGTATCCGTCTTTATATGCCTAACTAGATTATATTTTTCTGTTGCTTTATACTCACAAATAGAACAAGAATAAGGTTTTTCTCCTTTATGCCTCTTCATATGGTTAACTAAATTTCTTTTTAGTGTTGCTTTATACGTGCAAATACAACATGAATAAGGTTTTTTCCCTGTATGCACGTTCTCATGTTTCACTAAATCACTTTTCTGTGATGCTTTATATTAACACATACAACAAGAATAAGGTTTTTCGCCTGTGTGCGTCCTAACGTGTTTAACTAACCGACCCTTTTCTAATGCCTTATAATCACAAATAGAACAAGAATACGGTTTTTCTCCTGTATGCCTCTTTATATGCCTAACTAGATTACATTTTTCTGTTGTTTTATACTCGCAAACAGAACAAGAATACGGTTTTTCTCCTGTATGCCTCTTTATATGCCTAACTAGATTACATTTTTCTGTTGTTTTATACTCGCAAACAGAACAAAAATAAGGTTTTTCTCCTGTATGCCTCCTCATATGGTTTACTAAATTACCTTTTCGTGTTGCTTTATACTCGCAAACAGAACAAGAATATTGTTTTTCATCGGTACGTGTCTTGAAATGGTTACGTAATTTATATTTTTCTGCTGATTTATATTCACATTTCGAAATTGGTTCTGTATGAGCCTTCACTGCTTCCAAGAAATTATTTTCGTCTTCTGTCTTATATTCACAGACCTTGCCAGGTAACTGTTCTTCTAAGAGGTTTCCACTTTCTGCACATGTACCAAGCAATTCATCTTTTATATTAATTTCCTCCTGTTTAATTTTCAATACGTAATAACCTGTATTGTAGATAGTGCCTTGAACGATTTCTTGCCCAAAATGTAAATTTGCAATTACTTCATTTTCATTCACTTGCGTCAGTGGATTCTGTAACTTGTCGTTCATTGCATTGAGCGAATTATGTTTAATCAATTCACGGTCCATGTTTATTATTGGAAGAAAAGTGAAGAGATATTTATTATATGCACTTTCTAAAAACAAAACGTGAAAGAAAATTTAGTTAATTACATAGTTTAAATTTATTTTAAAAATACTAAAAACGTTCTATTAAGTGTAGTATTTTTACTTACATGAAAATTGACGAACTAATTAATTCAGAGAATGGGCTAGCACGAACGCAAAGTAGAATTACTGTGCAAACCACCATATTATTGACATGCAAGATTGGTTAGACCAATTGCAATTCAAGGGAACTACTCCAATATACAGCATACTCCCAAAAGGACGATCAGAATTAGTAACGTTTTTACTTCCTTTTACAATAAAGGAAGTATTGGATTCACCCCAAAAATTCGAAATTGAGTTTTCAACAGATCTTTACGTTTTAGAATCCCCTGATCCCAAAAAACATTTTTTTTTCATTGGTCTGTGTGTCTGTCTGTCTGTCTGTGACAGAATATCTCAAAAAGGGAAAGAGGTATGGCGTTGAAACTTCATATATAAGTTTTGTGTACTATGTAGATGCGACAGCAAGCTTTTGAAAAAAATCGCATAACCGGAAGTAGGTGTTTACTCTTGTAATTTTTCAGTTTTTTTCGATTTTTTTAAACCTTTATTACATGTTTAATGTGTATTGGTGTGATAATTCAGCTTAAAATTCTACAGAATATTTTTCTCTTGAACTAACACTCTATTTTGTACCATTTTTGTAAAATTTGTAGTTTTTGAAAAATTTTGACAAATGCTTAAAAATTTAAAATCATATTTTTGGCTAATTATAAGATCACTGTAAAAGGAAGTTGTGTGTGTGTATCACACCAGATTTTTTTGGATATTTTGCACGAAAGGTTTTCGCCAATACATATCTTCGTCTGTTTGTTTAAAAAATAAGAATTAAAATTAAAATTAAGGATAACAATTTTGTATTGTATGTAACTGAAGTAGTAACTCTTATTACAATCTTTGAACAAAACCCATGGCTTTAATTCAAAGCCATTTATACAAATGGATTGAAAGCAACTTGTACATTTTACCTAATAAGTCTGTAACTAGTCGTACAAAACCAACTCCATGTTATTTTAGCTGTTATAGTACAGACAGATCAATAAAAAAACCAATTAGGGCAGGCTGTGATATATGTTATACGTTTGGCAGTACTGAAGTGTATTGCCAGTCTATGTCAAATTCGAGATTAGTAGGTTAGGTTTTGTTTGTGTTTGACACAGATTGACAATACACTTCAGTACTGCCAAACGTATAACACATATCACAGCCTGCCCTAATTAGTTTTTTTATTGATCTGTCTGTATTTTCTTTACAACCACATCCTCTACAGGCCCCAACATTTACCGTCAAGTGGAGTAACTTCGAACAACTTTCGAAGTTTTTCTGAGATATGATAAAACTGGGAGGATGACAGTCTCAAAAAATTTATTTGTATTGTGACCTCTTTTTTATACAGGGTGTTTCAAAATTGCACGGAACAAATAAAAGGGCGTTATTCTGCATCCAAAAATAAGAGAAAAACCACCGTACATACATCAAACAAGTAGAGACACTCATACCAGATGTTGAATCCTGTCCAGAGTGCCTGGGACAGTAACTCGGGGGTATTTCTAAGCTTGACTATCAGATGGCAGCACCAAGTTCTACCAATCAGAGCCAGTTACTAGCTCCATATGTGATAAAGTAGTGAAGCTATAGGAAAGTAGCCCCCCCCCCCCCAAGGAGCCGTTCAAGGTCATCAAAATCGGTATTTTGACATCAAACGAACCGACAGTGAGTGTCTCTACTTTTACTTCGACACGAAGTGTACGAAGTATTGAAATTCCCTCATATCGAAAACCACTCTGAGCCAACCGACTAACGAACCCAGTATACCAAATCTCCGTCTCGGCTGTGCGGATCTTTTGGTAAAGATCCCAGCCCACTAGATCCCGCCCTCGTATTGGGGGGTGCCTAAACGTGCTGTGCGGGGTATGTATGTTCGTATGTGTACACGATTCCGGTCACCAGAGACCTTCCTGAAGTCTTGGATTGTTTTAATAAGATAGGTCCTCCGAAAATAAAGGCAACATCAACTTTTGAGGTATGGTCGTCGGCAAAAAAAATTTTTTTTTTTATAAATAACTGGTTCATAACATTTCATTGTATTAGCGAAACGGAGTGATGCTGAGTGCCGAAGTATTCTTAGAAAGCACGGATAGGCGCTTTTCTTGGGTGGGGGGTACCGTATATTTTTTATTTATGTACGCTGGAAAAACTCTAAAAACATACTTGATTAAAGAATTAAAGATAGCAATTCGTTTTTAAAACGTTTAGATTTAGTAAGCTGGTATTTGAACAGTGCGCTTACTATTTTCTTACGCGGGGTCCAGTCAAATGTAAACCTGAAGACATCAGCATCTTTCTCAAGAAAAATAATATTAACGTTGTATCTTCTGATAATCTAAAGAATAGGTTTGACACCTACAAATCTTTTAGAATAGGTGTACAAACTGAACTTGATAGCAGGATAATGAACCTGGACCTTTGGGCCTCATGGTAAACATGAATAAAATGGCTTGTCTACATTTTCGTTACAAGCCAGAAACTGATCGCAATCTTTATTTTGACTTTAGCGGGATAAAACTTTTAGCCGCTGAACCTACTAAGTTCCTCGGAATCGTGGTGGATAATCACTTTAGTTGGAAATTGCATGTAGATGAGGTATGTAAAAAGCTAAACAACGCATATTTTGCATTTTTTTACAAATGAAGCCAATTCTTAGTATTAAGGCTAATATTTATTACTCTTTAGCTTATAGGTACCTTTCTTATGAAGTTTCTTTATGGGCTGCTTGTGAGTTTAGTAAACGAATTTTTATATGTCACAAACGACTAATTAGATTGATTTTTAACATCAACGCGAGAGATAATTCCAAGCCTATTTTGATAGATAATAAGGGAACGCCTTTTCCCTGCATATATATCTACAAATGCTTAATATATATCAAAAATAATATTAATCTTTATAAAATGAAGAAGAACTTTCATAACTATGACACAAGATATTCCAACTTCTTAACTGTCGATGCTCATAGATTAATGCATTACGAGAAGTTACCAACATATGCAGGGAAAAAATTCCTTAATATGCTTTTTAATGCTGTTCGTGACCTAACCATATTATGGTTGTCTACGGTACTTTTTTTTGTAATAATGTGACTTTTTTCATACTGTGTACAACAGTCTGATGAAACGTAATAAATTATAATTATTATTATTTGGTTTTTATTATATATATATATGTTTTAGTTACAACTGTCAAAATTATTATAACTGACCCAAAAGAAAGATATAAATTTTACTTAAAAAAACTTATTTTGCAACGGTTGCTTATTATTTTTTACATTTTACTGTAGAACAACGCCTACATATTATATGTAAACAAAAAACATGTGTCGGAACAATACGCCAGCCTACGTTTCAAAAACGGATTGCCATCTTTAATTCTTTGATCAAGGATATCTTTAAAATGAATGATTTTAGGACATATTTTTATTAGAGTTTTTCTCTTATTTTTTGATGCAGAATAATGCCCTTATATTTGTTCCCTGCAATTTTGAAACACCTTGTATATAGGTAAACATAATACAAAGTTAGTTAAAAGTTCTAATGTACAGTGCTTGTGAAAAAATACAAAATATTGATATACTATTGACATTACTATGTAAGCCAATATTATATTAATCTCTAATAGACTGCTAAATTACTCTTATCCATTCACTTTAAATTAGTTTAAATAAAATATTTGCCCTAATATTTTATTTTATTTCTTTGGCTTGGCTAGCTCAGTTTACAACAAAACATCCCATTTCAGGTAGGTACTTGCTTTAGAAAATTCTATCAAAATTATTGTATAAAAATGTTATTATTAACAAGTTGTTTCAGAATGACTTTAAATCTTTCAACTGTTACTGTCAACTTACTAATATTGACACTTAGCTGAATTTATATTTAATTAACACAAATCAGTTCCAATATGTTCAAAAAAGTAAATATTTTTGTAATTAGTTGATTATTCCGCTGTTAATACGAATTAATTTCATATACCTGGATACCTTCCACGTTTAAAATGGATTCAATTCTTCTATTTTGTCATATGTATTTGAATCTTTAACCAGGAACCAGACCTGGGCAAATTACTTTAAAAAAGTAATTAATTACTAATTACCAATTACCAGAGTTTTCAATTACTCAGATGAAATAGTAATTCAATTACCAATTACTTAGTAATTGTAATTGTACAAGATCAATTACTTTTTCAACTACTTTCACCTATAATACCATGAGTACTTAAAGTTATGTCAACTATTTTTGCAGTGGTATCATGAATGTCTATTGTGCTTGGTACCATATATATAATACACATATATTGCTAGTAGGGCCTAGAAACGTCAGAAAACGTTACGGCGCCGACATAGTCTCACTTAGAGTATAACGCGTCTCGTGCGCATGCGTGAGAATTCGAACTCCGCCTTTAGAAAAAAATTTTAAACTTGACCACTTCCCCATTGGCCGGACGACGCCGCCGCGCTTGCGCACAGCTCACCATTATACATTGAAGAGTTGGTTGTCTGTCTCACTTCCTTAGTGAGTTTCCCACTCATAGCCGCTAGCAATATAGTAAGTATTAGATATATGCTTGGTACTAGCACGAGTCCTAATCCCAAGCTCGTGTACGCGTCTTACAAAATGCGAATGTTGCACAAAAGTTGCTGTTATTCGCTCATCAGAGGAAATCATAAATTAGGCTTATATTGGTTTGGGAACATCCTATTTCGATTTGCTTAATATGTAACCTAATACAACCTTATCTTATTCTTTGCTTTCTGAAGATTTAGCACCGCATCGAGGTCAGTAATTCAGTAATTTCATTACAAAGTAATTAATTACTGCCCATCTCTGCCAGGAACCCTACTTCAAATAGAATTCACAGTGTTACAATGAACCAAAACACCTGCAAAGTGTCACGCTACTACCTACTCCAAAAGTCACCCAGCTCTTCTAGATGGTAGATACCTTATTACATATAACTGCAAATCCAAGATGTAATCTTCTTTACAGCAACCAACGTGGTATCCAATCCCCCTATTTCATTCCCTAAACACCGACCAGCATAATGAATTTGTTACAGCAAGTTCAATGAAAATCCACTTAACAGATGTCCTTACCTGTACTGCGACCCACAGCAACTCGAACCAGCAATTCCCGTTCCAGGTGATAATTAATCCATTAATAAGTATATGCCAGCATACCCATTCAGATTATTTACAGGTATCTACGTATTGACTGAAATCCACACCACAGCTCCTCCAGTCAACTCAATTAGTACGGACTCATCTCACCAATTCCAATATTGGTAGTTCTTCCTTTATTAACTGTATGGTCCCCTTCTTCACATTAAAGCCCGTCTCAGTTTTTAAAATTCTCGTTTGTTTCATTTTTTGTTACTTAATTTAGTCCTTTGCACCCTTGTATATCATTCCATTGATTATAATAGCTATTTATGCAACAAGTGCTAAACGTTGACGTTTATGCGCGAGACATGAAAATTATGAAATGAAGCGGAAGGCTGAGTTTCATAACATGTCTCGTGCATAAACGACTTTTAGCACGCGATGCATACAATATTTTATCTACCACCTTAATTTTACCGTTATTAATCCATAAATATCGATTTAACAAAGGTTTGCATCTACGACGCTTCTAATTTATGTCATAATAAACAGTTGGCCATGCGCGGGCGAATGTTTGCGAAGCCAGTGCTGTCAAGGTCAGTTACGAAATGTAATTATTAATACTCCACATCTGACTGTATTCATTACATAACGCTTTAATTATTTCAAAAACACTTTACCTGTAACGCAAAAAGCAACTAGAATAACTTTACAACTTCACTTCCAGTTCGAAATTGTAGTTTTATAACCTCACTTCACTTTTAGCACATGGGCTAAAAGTAAACAGCTGATTTCTTTAACCACGCTAAACTATAAAACGTCACTTTTAGTAAATCAAGCTAGCTCTAAAAGGCCTACTTTTAGTAGTGGTCGTAGATAATAGCTATTTATGCAACAAGTGCTAAAAGTCGACGTTTATGAACGAGACATGAAAATTATGAAACGAAGCCGAATTCTGAGTTTCATAACACGTCTCGTGCATAATCGACTTTTAGCACGCCTTGCATACAATATTTTATTTACGACCTTCATTTTACCGCTACTAATCCATAAATATCGATTTAACAAAGGTTTGCATCTACGACACTTCTAATTTATGTCATAATAAACAGTAGCCCATGCGCGGGCGAATGTTTGCGAAGCCAGTGCTGCCAAGGTCAGTTACGAAATGTTATTATTAATACTCCACATCTGACTGTATTCATTACATAACTCTTTAATTATTTCAAAAACACTTTACCTGTAACGCAAGAAGCAACTAGAATAACTTCACAACTTCACTTCCAGTTCGAAATTGTAGTTTTATAACCTCACTTCACTTTTAGCACATGGGCTAAAAGTAAACAGCTGATTTCTTTAACCACGGTAAACTATAAAACGTCACTTTTAGTGAAACAAGCTAGCGCTACTTTTAGTGGTGGTCGTAGATAAAGGGGTTTATTTGTTAATTTATTTTCAATATAAAATAATTGTCTAACTTTTTTAAAAATCGAAATCAGTTGTTATCTTAAGCCTGTATGACACGACACTAAATGTTGTGTAAAATTTACTTGTAAATTTTCAAATAAATTAACTGACATTTTTTTTTCAAAACACAATTTTCTGTTTGCTACGTGTGCTAAATTTGATGTTAAATTTGGCATGCGCACATGCAAATCATTTAATAAGGTCACTATATCAATAAGGTACCGCCATTCCATTCCTCGCGTGAGAATGTGAGAAAATTGTGAGATAAGGATAACAAATACAAATTTCCCAAGTGCAATAGGGAAGACACTAGTTTTTGGGGATTTTCTTTTTGGTGTAATGGCACTTGTAAAGTGAGGAATCTCTTAGGTTATGTGTTTTTATCCCCAGTTGGAGAAAATTGTGCGACAAGGATAGATATAAAAAATCACTAATGGCGGTACCTTATTGATATAGTGACCTTATCATTTAAGTGGAAACAGTGCCCTCTAGAGGGTATTGGTTGAAGTATGCGTTTGTTTTCATGTTATTTGTCGTTTGTTAGCTATTTTCTGAGGTTATGTTAAGGCATTTATCTTAGATACCCTTAAATGTATCTTAGATAGGAGCGCCAACATTAAACACGTGGTTAAACAATGCTAACAAAATGCTGGTTATGTTTATGTTTACGTTCCGCGTTATGCACTGCAGTTTAGTCTGATTACGATACTTCTGCGCATTTTTACACGGATATTTACCACGAAATTTGGAACAAATTCAAAATAATTTACATGAAAATTCTGCGCAAAATTTAGCAGCCAATTTTCTATATGCAACGGTGCTTAATATTTTTATAAAAATTTACGTCAATTTTGCATAAAATTTAGCGTCATGTCATACAGACTTAATAATAATATTTACTATAGCAATCCTCAGTTTTAAACATAATGTTTTAAACTAACATTCTGGATTACTTTTTACTACATACAGTACATTTTCTTAATTAATCTGACAAATTCCAAGTAACTTATTTAACTATTAATTCAACTTATGGCTTTCATATTGTTTCAGACTATCTTATAGTTTGTTCTAATTAATTACTTTTTAATCATAAATTGCCGTTTGCTAACTTTAATAACCATTCATTTTAAACCAAAGATCATAATTTTATTTTTTTTAAACAATAGCAGTCCTAGTCTGCAACTATCACAATATATTTCAAACGTGTATTAACCATAAAATTCAAACTGTGTAACTTAAACCTATTTCTTTATAAAAATTAAAATGCAAAACCAAATAAACATTCAGGAAAAATATAACACAAATATATGGAAAACAGATCTAAATATGATAATGGTAATATAATAACATTTGAAGAGTGGAGTATGTGCCTATGTATTATTCACATGTAGGTGTTATTACCGCTAAACTTTTTTCCGAGAGACTAGCTGAAAACATCAAAAGATGTAGAGCTGCTGTAAATCATGAGACGATGAACAAGTACTTTGCAGAATTGAAGGAATCTTTTCAAGGTGTACTCCCTGAGAGAATAGTGAATATAGATAAGACAAACATCACAGATGACCCTGTACAGACCAAAGTAGTGGTGCGCAAAGTACCAAGTACCCAGAGAAGACTATGGACTCTTCAAAATCCAGCGTATCAGTGATGTTTATCGGCTCAGCCATAAATATTGCAGATACAACAAACCAAAGAGCGGATGGTTCGATTCTGTGATTTTCAAGGACTATTTTCAAGCCGTGGCTGTCTCATATTTCCAAAGAATGGGACCAGGAATCAACGTTATAATTTATGACAATCTGGCAAGACACAAGTCTGTCGACATCGTCGAAATGTTCTTAGCAATATAACATTCGTTTTTTGCTACTACCACCAAATAGTACACACTTGTGTCAACCGTTGGATGTAGCATATTTCAGACCTCTCAAGAGGGTATAGAAAAATACATTGGAAACATGGAAATCTAAACACCGTGGATGCATTTCCCAGTTTGTTAAAAGTGGTTAAAACAAATAATAAACCATATTGGAGACAAATCCGCTCAAAATCCCATTGTAGGATTCTGTAAAACTGGTATATATCCCCTGAATCCTGAAAAAGTACTAAGCAGATTACCAAAACCGATCCAAAATGATCAAGAAGCAGGTTACGCGTGGAACCGGTCTTTTCAAGAATACCTATCTGAGAAAAGGACCGACACATGCTGTAACATAAACTATTTATAGTTATGTAGTCTAGGGTGTAATTTTAGCAATAGGTAGTCTAGGGTACATGATTTGTAAAAAAACAGATACGTCCTATAACCATAACGTGTTGTACACCAGTAGTATCATTAAAGTGTATCATACCATTGTTACGTGTTATTTACATAATTACAGGTGTTACATGGTGTCAGAAGTGTTCTAAAATACGAAGAAACCTACGCATCAATGGTAGCAAGAGTAGACAAAGAAAAAGAAGCATTAAAACCATCAATAAGTAACCTAACCTAATAATGGATGACTCAGCACGGGGAATAAAACAGCCAAAATACGTAAACATAACAAATGGTAGCAATATGGCACTAAACTGGAAATATTGGCTACAACAATTTGAATGGTATTCAATTGCCACACAGTTAAGCACAAAAACGCCAGAAGTGCAAGCAGCAACGTTTATGTCGATAATCGGCCCAGAAACAATCACAATCTTTAATAGCTTCAATTTGACCGCTGATGATCAAAAGAAATTGCCTGTTATTAAAGCAAAGTTTAAAAGCCATTTTACCCCTAAAATAAACGTTTCATTTGAAAGGTATAACTTCTTTAAAACCACACAAAAAGAAGGCGAGTCATTTGACGAATTTCTCACGGTAATCTATACCCAAGCCAAAACCTGTGACACTGCATGATAGCCTAATAAAGGACAAAATAGTATTTGGCATAAAATCTGACCCAGTCAGGGAAAAACTGTTATCAGAAGAAAATCTAACACTCCAAAAAGCAATCACAATATACTTATGCAAAGCGAGTGAACAGACATGAAGCAGCTGCAAGAAATAAAATCAGGAGAAGCAGTTCAAGTAAATTTGGTGAAAGGCAAACAGAAAACAAAGAAAACAAATCAAGAATTCGATTGCAGAAGGTGTGGTCAAACACATGGGAAAAATGTTGTCCAGCCTACCAGAAGATATGGAGAGGACATTTTGAGAGCTGCTGCAGAGTGAAGGTCAAGCAAAGCAAGAACGTGAACGTAGTTGAGGAGGAGGAAGAACTGTATATCAACCAGGTAAATGTGACAACCGACAACAAGCGGAGCAAAACTATCACAGCCAAAGGCAAGAGATTTACAGCAATCCTAGACACAGGTGCACAGTGCAACGTAATTTCTACACGTTTAGCCAACCAATTGGGAGCTGAAATCAAGCAATCACGCACGAAGAGGCTGGTAGGATTCACCGACAACAAAATTGAAGTCATCGGAGAAATCATCATAAATGGTAAGATAAAGAACCTCTCTACCAAACTAACGTTTAATGTTGTAGATGAAAGCGTCAGTACGATTTTGGGAAAACAGTCCTGTGAAGACCTAGGCCTTATACTGAGGATCAAAGAAGTGTCTGCAGAACAACAAGTATTCAACGGTCTAGGCTGCCTAAAAATTTTCGAATACGACATAGACCTAGTGGAAAATCTAAATTTCAGCATCAAGCCAGCAAGAAGAATAGCTCATAAAATAAGACAGCAAGTCAAAGAAGAGTCAGATGAAATGGTGAAGCAAGGTGTAATCGGGAAAATTGAAGATCCAACCCCAGTAGTGAGCCCTCTGGTAATCGTAAGAAAAAATAAAAAAATAAGAATTTGTTTGGATCCAACCGATGTAAACAAGAATATCCTAAGAAGGCATTACCCACTCAAAACTATTGAAGAAATAGCCGCTAGAGTAAGTGGTTCCAATTACTATACAATTTTAGATTGCAGGAAAGGTTTCTGGCAAATAAAAGTCAGTGAGAGGTCCCAAAATACCTAGAATTTGCTACACCTTGGGGCAGGTATACATGCACCAGGCTACCCTTCAGATTGACGTCAGCGCCAGAAGTATTTCAAGAACTCATGAATAGAATACTTCAAGGAATTCCAAACACAGACTGCTCAATGGACGATATTCTGGTGTATGGAGAAACAAAAGAAATACTGAAACAAGTCACGAAAATGGTCATAACAAGAATACACGAAGTAGGCTTAAAATTAAACCAAGAAAAGTGTGTATTTGAGGCACAGAGCATCAAATTATTAGGTCACATATTCACAAAGGAAGGACTAAAAGTGGATCCAACTAAAGTAGCAGCGATACAAAATCTAAAGACCCCAACAACCAAAACTGAACTTCAAAGATTGATAGGTATGATTACTTATCTGAACAAATTCATACCAAACATGTCACAGCTGACAGATCCTCTAAGAAAGTTGTTGCAAAAGAACGCAGCAAGGATTTGGGAGAGTGAACAAGATGCTCTTGAAAAAATCAAGAAAACTCTAGCACGTCCACCAGTGTTGAAATACTACGAGGTCAACAAAGAAGTTACGCTATCAGTAGACGCCAGTTCCAAATGCATGGGCGCAGTCCTGATGTAATAAGATCAGCCTATGTGACAAAATCACTATCGGAAGCTCAACCACCCACAAATAGAAAAGGAAGCGCTAGCAATCAGGTTTGCATGTAAGAAATTTCATGAATATGTTTATGGACAAAAATTGCTAATAGAAATAGATCATAAACCTCTGGAAACCATATTCAAGAAATCAATACAAAATGCTCCTCCAAGATTGAAAAGAATCCTGTTTGATGTGTTACAATACTCACCGATAGTCAGGTACAAAAAAGGCACACAAATTCCAATAGCTGATACCCTCAGCAGAGACTGTAAACAGAACCCAGAATATAACAACATTGAGGAAGATTTAGAAAAAGCTACCGAAAAAGGTGAAGAGTTAAAACTAATTAGTCACCTAATTCAAACCGGGTGGAAAGAATCTGCTAAATTTCAACCAAAAGAAGTTCAACACTACTACACAATGAAAGAAAAACTCTCCATATATGAAGGACTAGTATTCAAATCAGACAAGCTAGTTATTCCAAAGTCCATGATAAACAGAATATTGACAAATATTCATCAAGGCCACCTAGCAATCCAAAGCAGCTTAAAACGAGCCCGTCAGGTACTATATTGGAGGGGACAAACGAAAGACATAGAAAACTTCATTAAGAAATGCGGTATATGCGAACATACACAAACAAGCAATGTTAAAGAACCAATTGCAATGAAACCAGTGTGCCATCACTCCCGTGGCAAATAGTGGCATCAGATTTGTTCTCATACCAAGGTAACGAATACATAGTAATCGCTGATAGCTACTCCTTTTTCATGGATTTTAAGCAACTCAACAACTACATAAGTGATAAAGCATCTGAAAACATGGTTTGCAACACACGGCATACCAGAAACATTAGAATCAGATAATGACCCGCAGTACAGCTCAAAACAATTCCGAGACTTCACTACTACTTGGGACTTTAATAATCAGACATCAAGTCCATATTACCCAAGAGCAAATGGCCTCGCAGAAAGAAATGTTCAGATCGCGAAGAATATACTGAGAAAAGGTTCAATGGACAAATCCGATGTGGAAATGGCCTTACTAAACTTCAAGAATACTCCAAGAAATGAAAATTTAGGGTCACCAAACCAAAGACTTATGAGTCGAACTACATTGCCAATATCAAAAACACAGCTGCAACCTACCTTAGTGGAAAATATAGAACAAGAACTTACTAAACTCAGAATCAAACAAAAACAGTATGCCAACAAAGATACAAGGAGCAGTAAACCATTACAGGAAGGAGAAAAAGTAAGAATACAAACATCCAACAGAAACTGGCAATCCGGAAGGGTTCTCCAGAAAACAGACAACCCTAGGTCAGTAATTGTGCAAACAGACGAAGGAAGTACATACAGAAGAAACGCTGCACATTTGCATCCCACACAAGCAACCATAAACCAACCACAACCAACAGTTGTAGTGACAGAGCAACCAGAACAGAAAAATGGAAATCCAAACCAGTCGGCTAGTGAACAAACAACTGAAGTACATCATTCAAGGGATTCCAGGTTATCATCCAAGGCACCAACTACAAGGTAGGTAAAGGTAAATAACCCTGAAAGTGAAATGAATGAGTAACCTAACGCACTAACCGATAATCAGTTAGCAGTCAAGAAACGACCTGTTGAGGTTACCAAGAGGAATTTTCTGCTCACCAAAATTGTATACGATAAAAATACAAAAAAAGGAAAAAGTTCATATGCCAAGTTATAGATTTCAACAAAGAAGAAAATCATAAAGTCATCACGTGTAAATTCTCGCGAAACTATAAAGGTGCAAATGATATTTACGTATCTCCTGACATTCATGACATTGGAGGGGTTTCATTTGACCAGGTATTAAATGTTTTGACAGCGTGTTCTTATCAGAGGGAAAGATACAAGTTGGCTAATATACACTAGAAAAATATCCTAAGCATTATTTTTCTTATCCCTATCTACCCTACCTCAACTGGTACTTTTTTTGTTTAATATAAAGAATTGCAGGTTCAGTTAGTCTTTATTTTGTACATGGTCATGACTATCGCGGACCATTCGTTGCATGTTTTTTTTACTTTATAAGTACTTCTATCAGTCATTAGACACAACATGAATGTTTTATATTTGCTAGCTGCCGAAATAACGCTCAGAGATCGGGGTGAAGCTTATATTTTTCATAATAAGTACTTACATGTGACCATATCGACAAAAAATTTTCTAGTATGCTTCTTGTGTGCATTTCAAGTTACAGTAAATTATTAGGACCACATTTCCGCACCTCTACTAAATAATTCCTGCATTTTAATTAATATAGGTTTTAGTAAGACCTGTTATGACTATCGCTAACCACTCGCTGCATTTTATTCTATTATATCCGTACATCTAGCAGCCACTAGACATAATATAAATGTTTTATGATAACTGGCTGCCGAAATAACGCTCAGAGATTGGCGTGAAGAGTATATTTTATAGAATACCTACTTACATAAGGCCATATCGACACGAAGCTTCCAATATGCTTCTTTAGTGAGCTTCGAGTACAATAAATTATTAGGAACACATTTCAGCACTTCCTACTAAATAATTCCAACATTTTAATTAATGTAGCTGTCAAATATGACTATCGCAGATCATTCGTTGGATTTTATTCTATTTTATCCGCACTTATAGGACCCATTAGATATAATATGAATATTTTATAATAGCTGGCTGGCGAAATAACGTTCAGAGATCGGCGTGGAGCTTATATTTTTCAGAAGATATTTTTGAAGTTACAGTGAATTATTAGAAACGCATTTCCGCACTCCCTACTAAATAATTCCTGCATAATATAGAGTCCGAAAATCGGTGTTATATGCATTAACGCGCTTTTGAAATAAAATTGAAACGGGACGTCTTAGTGAGACCCCTGCAAGCAATTTTGAACTTTTCTAAAGAAAAATTTATTAGAATTGTTCAGTGAGGTAACAGTTTTGTCAAAGAATAAGTAAAGAAGACTTACATTAATTAAAATACTTAATACAGGAAACATTATTAAACAAATGAAATTTTAGAATGTGAGCGAGGCTGTGGAGAATTTCCTATACTTGCCCAATATGTAGAACTATAAAATAACAAACCACTTGTAAATATACATTTGTTATAGTAGGTACAATAAAGTATAAGATTTTATTGTCGATATCAAATATTACATAATCATTTACGATCAAATAAATTAATTTTTACAGGACAGCAATAGAACTTGTTTGAAATAAATGAATACACATCAGAAAATTTAAAATTTATCAGGCACATTATTGTAAAGTGCCTTCAGAAATGATCGAACGTTTGTGAATGGTATGGTCATACAACGTATGAATAATAATGAGTGGCCAAGATAAGAGAGGTCCCGTGTGAATACAGAAGGGTAAATTAATATTATATTTTTATTTAAAATCTGCAGAACTGTATTCGCACCCGTTATTAACAAGTGACAACGCAATACTGAGCAATACACAGTCAACACAAAATGGCCGCTGGACATCACGTGAACCCGCACGAGCGCTCAATATCCCTTTCAGTATGGTACAGGACACGGGACCTCTTTTATCTTGGCCAGCCGATATGTTGGTGGCACTGTAAGTTTATCTCAAATTCGAGGTTAGCAGGATAGGTTTTGAGTCAGTTTTGACACAGACTGATGCAAAACCTAACCTGCTAACCTCGAATTTGACAGAGACTTACAATGCCACCAACATAACGATGGCCGTTCAAAAATGTTCAATCATTTCTGAAGGTACTGTATAAGCAAGATGTGATATTAATGCTTTCACTTAATGTATAACCTTTATAATATATAATTTTTGCACTGCTACTCAATGTTTCTGTAATTAATAGGATTATATAACGCATATCTTTCAAACGCTATTGTTTTATTTTGACTTATTTTAATTTCACATTTTGCTTGCATCTTTCTGCGTATGCGTAACTAAAGTATTTTTTTCTGTTGCCCTATACTCACAAATAGAGCGTGCCTATGATTTTTCACCTAAATGTGTTCTCATATGGTTAACTAACTTATATTTACTTGCTGCTTTAAACTGACAAATTGAACAAGAATAAGATTTTCCTTCCGTATGTGTTTTCATATGTTTAACTAAATAGACTTTCCGTGCTGCTCTATATTCACAAACAAAACAGGAATAAGCTTTTTCTGCTCTATGTCTCGTCGTGTGTAAAACTAACTTATCTTTCCTTGCTGATTTGAACTCACAATCAGCACAACGTTAAGGTTTTTCCCCTGTATGTGTCATTACGTGGTTAACTAAGCTAGCTTTCCTCGCTGTTTTGAACCCACAAACAAAGCAGGAATAAGGTTTCTCGCCTGAGTGTGTCTTCATATGTATAGCTAACAAACCTTTCTCTGCTACTCTATATGCACAAATAGAACAGGAATAAGGTTTTTCTCCTGTATGGGTCTTCATATGCCTAACTACGAGGCTTTTCCGTGCTGCTCTATATTCACAAACAGAACAAGCATATGGTTTTTCCCCTGTATGGGACCTCATATGTTGAACTAACTGATCTTTCCTTGTTGTTTTGTGCTCACAAATAGAACATGAATAACGCTTTTCTGTTGTATGTGTCCACATGTGATTGATTAAGCCAGATTTCTTTGCTGTTGTAAACGTGCAAATTAAACATGAAAAAGGTTTTTCTCCTGTATGTATTTTAATATGCATAACTAAAAGGTGTTTCTGTGCTGCTTTATAATCACAAAACGAACAAGAATAAGGCTTTTCTTCTGTATGGGTCCTCATATGCTGAACTAACTTATCTTTCCTTGTTGCTTTGTGTTCACAAATAGAACACGAGTAAGGTCTTTCTGCTGAATGTGTTTTCATATCTTGAACTAAATGACTTTTATGAGCTGTTTTATATTCACAAATGGAACACGACAGACACTTTTTTGTATGACACATACGTTTCAAGAAAGTGTTCTCATCTTCTGCTTCATATTTACAAACCGTGGATGCAAACTGTTCTGTTACAGGGTCTTCACTTGCTGCATACAAAACAAGAAATTCATCTTTTATATCAACTTCCTCTTGCTTAATATCCAATCCGTGATAAGCTGTCTTGTCGATAGTGCTATCAATGATCTTCCGATGTACATTCACATTTGCGACTACTATATTTTCTTCAACTTTCATCGGTGATTCATGTGACCTGCTGGCCATTGTACTACACATATTTTTATCTAGTAATTCCAGCTTAATGTCCACAGTTCGGATTTATTCTATGGAATATCTGAAAAAAAAGGGCAATGTGATATTTACGTAAAGAAGTTTTAAATTTCCTATGACTGCTAATATATTTACTTGCAATATGAAATTGGAAAAAACAACTAATACAGGGATTGGCCTAGCAACATACAAAATTACCCATATATACACAAATTACCATTTTGACAAACAAGATTAGATCAAATGTTATTCAAAAGAACTATTATAATGTAGAGTGAGTCCCACAATAGGATTATCATACGCAAGCCATTTCCATTACATAAGCACTACTTCAACTGAGCAGAAGGCTTTTGGTATTACAATAACCCTTTCCAGCC
The DNA here is from genome assembly GCA_940337035.1 of Agriotes lineatus. Taxonomy (NCBI): domain Eukaryota; kingdom Metazoa; phylum Arthropoda; class Insecta; order Coleoptera; family Elateridae; genus Agriotes; species Agriotes lineatus. Next base: position 69,632 of record CALNHX010005041.1, read on the forward strand.
CAACAATTCCACTTGGCAACACGTCTAAAGGACAAAGGTAAAGGTTATTTCAATTCCCCAACTAGGGGCGGGCTGCTATAGGGACCTATCGCCCCTCTACAGCCAAGAACTGGAAACTCGTGATGGGTGAGAGAAAGGAGGGGTGGAGACTGGAAGAAAGGTCAGGAAAGGTGAAGAGGCATCACGTCTTCTAATCTCATATTTATATAGGTACGGTAGTTGCCAGAAAAATCGGGTACACCTATTTTTCCTAGGGTAAAATCAACTTTTACAATACTACTATTACTTCGACACGAAGTGTACGAAGTATTGAAATTCCCTCATATCGAAAACCACTCTGAGTCAAATATCTCTAAAATTCGAGCCAACCGACTAATGAACCCACTATATCAAATCTCCGTCTCGGCTGTGCGGATCTTTTGGTGAAGACCCCAGTCCACTAGACCCCTCCCTCGTATTGGGGGGCGCCTAAACGTGCTGTGCGGGGGATGTATGTTCGTATGTGTACACGATTCCGACGCCAGGAACCTTCCTGAAGTCTTGGATCTTTTTCATACGATAGGGCGTCCGAAAATGAAGGCAACATCAACTTTTGAGGTATGGTCGAAGACAAAAACCAAAGATATGGCACTTTCTGACCTTTTTCATACAATACTAAAACCTCGCCTTCTGCTGATATTTTTTTAATTGGTCAAGAAACGTCAAATTCTGGATTTTCATTGGTCACTTTTTGTCGGGTGAATTGAATAGTCAAGCTCATATTTAAAAAAAAATTACATGGATTTGTCAGTAGTTTAGGTTCCGTCGAATTCACGACAGTACCTGAGGTATTGCTTGTCAAAGATAAGGTTATATTGACACTTTGATACGATCATAAATCCACGTAAGTCAACATCAATAAATAAAGCACGTCATACATCCTAGTCAAATTTATAGTACTTACCGTAATATGTTTGCAATACGCTAAACTTATGAATTTTCCGTAACATAACCTGAAAATGGCCCGGCAGCGAAGAAGTCAAATAAGCAGTGGAGTAGACAGTAGACAACAAAAGCGGCGGTAAAGACAAGAGCGCCAAGAGCAGCAACAGCAATGGTAGCAATCCACCGATACCCACAAAGAGCACAGGTGGCATTTTACAGTGATTTTGAAGGATATAGATACAAACACAAGGTTCACCTAATGTGCCAACATAACCAAGACATACTTTTTGAGGGCCATCCCTTTCTCAAGCAAAATAATGTATATGTACAGAGAGATTTTCTTTACTACGAACATGGCAGACGATATGTCGAATTTACAAATGCCGAGAATTTGACTTTGACAGTTCGCGTATTTTGTGAGTAGATAATATCTGCTGTCTTTTCTATCTTTAAAATCGATAACTACGAAGCAACGGAACAGTGCAAATTCAAAATTCTTTCACAACATTTGGGAATAGGCGTTCTTCATCGTTATCACCGTTACATGGAGTTATTTAAAATTTTGGAACCTTTGGATGTGCTTCTCCCCAAAAGCACAAAAGGCTTAATGTTCCCAACGAAGACAGGAATTTAAAAGAGGTTTGTATTACCGCTAATGACTATCCAGATTATTCATTTAAATAAATTGCAGAACTAGTAGATTTAGCTGCGATATTCTTCCCGTTGACCATTTCAGAAGTATGGAATTTTGTGAAGCTCAGACAGAAATGCCGAAAATTTCCTCTGGAAAGTCGTTTTCACTACAACTAACGATTTGAAGAACTGCGTTTAAAAATTAAAGGGGTTGTTCAGAGTACTAGCACTAATATGTCAAAGGCAGGCTCTTTGCAGAAGAACTAATTTAAACTTCTTGAATTTTATTGTTTGAAATAAAAATAGTTTTACTTTTGTTTATATCTTTTTTTTACTATGAGTTAGTTTGTTCGAAAGAAATTATAGTTCAAGAGCCAGCGACGGATATATTACAGTATTTTTAACAAGTCTGTAACTGTTATGGAAGGTTGCTTTGAATATACTGAGAAGACAATCCGAAGTCTGGCAAGCCTGCGGTGGTGGTTTTAGCCCCCTTGTGTTCTTGAAGGGCGGAAAAAAATAATGTGTCAAAACTGACAAAAAACCTATTAATAATATGTTGGTAACTCTGTGAATCTATGTCAAATTCGAGGTTATCAGGTTAGATTTTGCGTCAGTCTGTGTCAAAACTGACGGAAAACACAGACTGACGCAAAATCTAACCTGGTAACCTCGAATTTGACAGACTTACAGTGCCACCAACTTATTATTTACACGTTTGAATTTCCACGGCCCGCTGAGGATCAGTTTTTTGGATCTCTCGATATTTTACAGTAAATGGTTAAGTTTATTATGCAACTTTATGTGAATCTGGGGTAAACTTACCACCCGCGAAAGCGTCTGTCAATCTTTTTACTTACATAAGATATGATTACCTTTAACATAGCAAAGAGCCAGACTTGTTATTATACTTTTTTCTTATTATTTTTTTCCATCCTTCAAGCACGCAAGAGGGCTAAAACCACCACCACAGGCTTGCCAGACTTCGGGTTTCCTTCTCAGTATATTTAAAGGGACCTTCCATAACAGTTACACGCTTGTTACAAATACCGTAAGCAAACCCGTTGCTGGCTCTTGGACAATTATGTCTTTCTTCAGAATGCGTTTTACTTTGTGAACTACCTTCTTTTACTTTACTGTTAACCTCTAAAAATCCTGTTTTTCAACTCTGAATTTATCACCTGAATTAATCATAGAATAACACAGTACCTCATACATACTATCTGTGATATAATAATTAACAAAAATTACACTAGGCGTGGATGCCTCGTCTGCGTTGAACAGTTAAACAATCAACGCAGACGACCCTTGGATTAATATCAGAGTACCTTAGATCGACTGTCAATCGGTCTTGGAGTCTTTTTAGGCAATCCTAAATTCGCCGTGATTTACTCGTGTTCGCAGTTCATGAATTTTCACTGTATGTACAGTCGTGTGCAAATAAATCTGGGACAGTGTTTTTTTCACATGCAGATTCAGTTAAGAATTTGAAGAATATTTCCATGGATTTCCTCTTATCAGAGAGAGTTCGGGTTTCAGTACCTGTTAAAGTTTAATGTAACTCTTTCCGATAGCAGGAAATCCATGGAGATATTCTTCAATTCTTAACTGAATCTGCATGTGAAAAAAACACTGTCCCAGATTTATTTGCACACGACTGTACTTGGTATGTACGGCTATCGCCTTAAAAATCTGGTACACCAAAAAAATTTTCCTTTTGTGAATACAACTGAAATAACATAAGTTACGTCCACAATATGTTGGTGGCACTGTAAGTCTATGTCAAATTCGAGGTTATCAGGTTAGGTTTTCCGTCAGTTTTGACAGAAACTGACACAAAACCTAACCTGCTAACCTCGAATTTGACATAGACTTACAGTGACACCAACATATTATGGACGTAACTTATGTTATTTCAGTCGTATTCACAAAGGGAAAATGTTTTTGGTGTACCAGATTTTTAAGGCGATAGCCGTACCTATTTATACCGGGTGACTATCAATGATTTTTTTTTTATTGGCATCGATTGAAATTTACATCTACTCTGGATGAGTATTAAGCAAATGGGTTGTTAGAGTACAAGACATTGAAGGAGATAATCATCCATTGATATTACTCCTATATATATTACAGCTTAGTGTACTATTTTATGTATTTTAATCGTGGAGAATATGTTTTATTGCAACAATAAATCGGTTGGCCAGGTTCTCTGTAGTCTTCTTGGGATTTCTTTGTTTGAGAGGTGGCCCACTAGGTCATTCGGGTGTCCGTGAGTGCTTGCGTGATAGTTGGCAACAAATCGGTGGATTTCGTCCTGCACGAAAGGTACTCCCAGGTCTTCGTGGATAGTTTGGTTGGTAACATACCAGGGTGCGTTGATTATTGAGCGTATGATCTTAGATTGAAACCTTTGGATAATGCTGATATTGGATTTCTTGGCGCATCCCCATAGCTGTATGCCGTATGTCCATATTGGTTTTAGTATGGTTTTGTACAGCAGCAGTTTGTTGTCAGTTGATAATAATGATCTCCTACCGAGCAGCCAATACATCTGCCTAAATTTAATGTTTAATTGCTGTCTTTTTGTCTGTATGTGTTTTCTCCATGTTAATTTCTGGTCTAGGTGAAGTCCCAAATATTTCACTTCTTTCTTCACAGGGATGGGGGCACCATCGATATTAACTGGCGGACATGTGGTGGTTTTGGTGGTGAAGGTAACTTGCGTAGATTTTCTTTTGTTGATGTTTATTCGCCATCGATTTAACCATTCGTTGACAAGGTTTAAGTGTTCTTGGAGGCGTTCGCTGGCTAAATTTGGATCTTCGTGAACAGATAAGATGGCAGTGTCGTCAGCAAATGTGGCAATTAGGGTGTTGTCTGTTTCTGGTATGTCAGACGTAAACAGGAGATAAAGGATCGGCCCCAATACACTGCCTTGCGGGACACCGGAGTTGATGGAATAATACTCGGAAAGTGTGTTCATGTATTTCACTGAGTAGTAGCGGTCGGATAGGTAAGATCGTAGGATTAAGTAATATGGGCTTGGGAGTAATTGTTTTAGCTTGTACAGCAGTCCTGCATACCATACTCTATCAAAAGCTTGAGATACATCTAGGAACGCTGTCGTGCAGTATTTCTTCTCTTCCAAGCTTTTAGCAATAGTATTTACAATTCTATTTGTTTGGTGGATAGTTGAGTAATTTTCGCGAAATCCAAATTGATGTCGGGGGATTACAGTCGACAGTTCTACGTCTTCTCTCATTCTTTTTAGTAGTAACTTTTCGAATACCTTACTTAATATGGGAAGCAAACTAATCGATCTGTAGGATGTTTTCTGTTCAGGTGGTTTACCAGGTTTTTGTATCATTAGGATGTGGGCATATTTCCAAAGGATGGGGTAGTAGGCAATGCTCAGAATGCGATTAAATATTGTGGTGATTAGGACGATAGCTTTCTTTGGCAACATTTTCAGAATTTTGCTCGTTATGAGATCATGTCCTGGAGCTTTGAACTGTTTCAATTTGTTAATTTCAAATTTTACTTCAGCTGGAGAGAATGATTTTATAGGGAAGGACATCTGGCATGGCGCATCTAGAAAAGCTTCAGTTTCTTGGTTGTCGTGGGTAGGTGATGGTTCGAATGGTTTGAAGACATGTGAGAGGTATTCTGCGAATGTATCCGCTTTCTCTTTATTCGATCTGGCCCACGTACCATCTGTGGTCAAAATTGGCGGAATGTGAGCTTGCGGTCTTTTTAGTTTTTTGGTTGCTCTCCAAATAGAATGATCATTTTTATTTAGGTTAGTAATGTAATTTTGGAACGAATTATTTTTGTGTTCTTGAAGGGTTGTTCTGAGTTTTTGTGTTAATCTGTTGTATATTGTTTTGTCGGCTACATTTTGTGATCTTTTCCATCGCGCCCGAGCTCTACGTTTTTCAGCCACTAGTTCTCTTATATATAGTGGGATATTGTTACTTTCGGGTGTATCTTCGTCTGGACTAGGAGTGGACTCCCACGCAGCTTCCTGGATAAGATTAGTTAGATAGTGGACTGTTGTATCAAGATCTTCTGGTTGTTTTATTCGCAACTGTAAACTTATGTTTTCCTCAATGAAGGTTTGAAATGTGTCCCAGTTCGTTCTTTTGTTAGTGAGAGTATAGAGCTCTTCTTTATTAATAATGTGGCTGCTTAATGTCATTATGACTGGCGAATGGTCAGATGTCATGTCATTATTCGACTCAACCCTAGTGTAATTGGTTGATATACCATGCATTACGAAGAAGTCCAAGAGATCTGGAATTTTGTCTAGGTCTGTTGGCCAGTACGTTGGCTCGCCTGTAGAGAGAAAGTCATAGTTGTTGTCGGTCATAGTTCTTAGGAGGTTTCTGCCTTTAGTTGTGATGAGTCTTGAGCCCCAGTGCGTGTGTTTTGAATTCCAGTCACCTCCGGCAATAAATTTAACTCCTAAGGACTGGAAAAACGTTTGGTACTGGATGGAAGTAATTCGATGTCTTGGAGGACTCTATATTGCCGAGATTACAACTGACGAAGGCAGAGAATTTATTTCCACATTTGCAGCTTGAATCCATTCGGTTTGAAATTTGGGTAGTTCATGGTGTGAGATGTGATTTTTAACGATAACCGCTGACCCGCCATGTGCTGTATTATCAGGGTGGTTTGTAGAGTAGATGGTATAATTTGGTATACGGAGTACGGTTCGTTCTGTAAAATGAGTCTCTGAAATGAGAATGATGTCAATCTTATTAATATTTAGAAATGCGATTAATTCGTTTTTATGGTTTAGTAATCCATTTGAGTTCCAGGTGGCAATTCGCAGTGTGTTGGCCATTAAGAACTTATTTTGTTGACGACAGATGATAGCAAATTTAAGATCATTTGGTTTTGGTTCATTAATTGGGCGAACATGGTTTTAAATTCAGCGAGAAGGGTAGTTATCTGATTTGTTAAATGTGTTTGTGTGTTGTTGTCAGTCTCGATGTGGGTTTGTGGTGATACTATACTTGAGTATGTTTTAGCAGGGTGTCTTAGTGCGGTGTAGACTTGGTTTTGGTTTCGAATTTGTTGACTTGTACCGAGAGTTTTGTTTCTGACGTTTATTAAATCTCTATATGTGGAACAGCCTTTGTAATTAGCTGGGTGGGCGCCCCCACATAGGGCACATTGTGCAGGGGTGTTTCTGGATTTAACACATGTTTTTGAGTCGTGACCTTTACCACACTTTACGCAGTTATAAGGTCTGGTGCAATATGCTTTTGAATGTCCGTATGATTGGCACCTTGTACACTGTAAAATGTCTTTTCTTTTATTTGGTGGTTCAACTAGAATTTTTGTATGGAGTAAGAACTGAAGTTGGTATATCTTCTTGTTGTTCACACTGGGTTCTAGGTCCACGAAGAAAAGGGGTAGCGGCTCTTTAGTTTCGCGATGTCGAATATTCATAATATTCCTGATTTTGTGACCTTCCTTCTCTAGTTCACGTTTGATGTCTTCGATTGGGACTGTGTGATGTAAATTTCTGAGGACCACCCTGTATGCTCGTTCGTCTTTTGGCTGGTAAGTATGATGGACGATTTTTTCTTCTTGAAGGTGTTTTATTAGTTTTCTGTAGGTATCTGCAGTTAAAGGATTAATTTTTACAGTGTTGTTGGCCAAAGTTTTACTATAATATTGTTCTACTTCTGCTACTCTGGCTAAATTTTCAACCATACTGCCGTAGTTTGTTACGCCATATATATAGATCGGTGGTGGTTTAGGGATTTTGGGGGTCTGAGAATTATTAGATGAGCTTGGATTTTCGTTTCTATCCTCGTTGGCTATTGGGTCGTATCTATTCTGAATGTCTGTTGGTAGGGAGTTGACAGTTATTTGTGTAGATGGTTTTATTATCCTTTTTCGTTTTTTAACCACTTGCCAATCGTGAACATTGTCTGTTGTTTCGTTTTCTGTTGTTTGGTTTTCCGTTGTTTCATTATCGGATAGTTGATATTCCATAACCGATGGTATGCTTTGGGCTGCTATATTTTGATTAAATATGGGAGCTGATAGAGGCATGAAAGGTGCATTTTGAAGTTGTGGTGGAGAATACAATTGATTGTGTGTGATTGTTGGAATTGGATGGGTTATTTGTTGATTAGTATTAAACATTTGTTGGGATTGATAGTGTATCTGTTGTTGGCTGCTTGTCGGATTATTCACATACCCGTAGGTAGCGTTAAGGTTGGTTGATTGTATAGGGAGCATAATGCTCCCTATTCCTTAATTGTTTATTGTTAATACAAGTATAAAATTTTTGACTCACTGCGGTTTAATATTCGAAAGTTTATTGAGGTCACGCCAGAATCGAGAGCGGAGGATAAGCTATCTCACGGTCAGCGTACACATCCACTCGCAGTCACTGCATCGACCGCACTATGACTATCAATGATTGCATTTTTTTTTCTTAGGTTGGTACAGTTTATGTTGGTGGCACTGTAAGTCTATGTCAAATTCAATGTTTGCAGGTTAGGTTTTGCGTCATTCTATGTCAAAACTGACGCAAAACCTAACCTGCTAACCTCGCATTTGACATAGACTTACAGTTCCACCAACATAAACAGTACCAACCTAATAAAAAAAATTTCAATCATTTATAGTCACTCGGTATTTGTTCCAATTGCGCTGCCAACCCTGAAGCAAAAGCACCAAAATTTAAATTGTTAAGATGTTATATGTCATGATAGAAATGTCAAACTGACACTAAGGAATCATTTATTTTCAATTTCTAACAAATACATTGTAACCAATTGGTTCCAACTACCTAGTTTTCATCTTTTGGTAAAGGATATGCATGTTAGAATTTCTAATGCGTTTTTAATACTACTTACGCTACCTGTGGTAGGCAATGCATGTCAAGAATGAAATGAAATATGTAATTTAGATGTGATTACAGAGTTTTCCGATTGCTTTTCACCATGTATCAATTGTGTTTCACTATTTGTCAAATGTAATTCCCATTTGTCAACACCTGTCAAAGTTATATCAAATGTATTTCCCTTTTGTCAAAACAGTTTCACAACGTATCAAATGCGTTTCCCTTTTTCAATCGAACTAAACTATATTTATTTATGTAAATATAATTAATTTATATTAATTGCTGCTGCAATAGAATAATTCCGATCTCTTATCTGAGCTTTCCGTAAATGAGTGGTGTATTTCTAACAGATCTACCAGAAGATACTCTTGAGTAGACTTGCACTGCAAATTCTACCATAAAAAAAATGGGTTCTCTCATGTGCATCATCCTGTTATAATGTATAGCATACTGAAAGCGATTTTGTATCAGATCTGGATTATTTCTTCTTTCTGGTACGTAAGGTATTCGTTTCATGGAATAGTGAAACTACGTCAGTGCCCGATTAATTGTGGAAATCGAAACTCGCAAACCTGGCCAATCAGTTAAATATTTTTGTCGTACGACACGAAGTGTTAATGTGCAATATTGATCGATCCAACAGCAAATACGTTTTTTTAGCAGCCGTTAATATTTGCCTTCGATGACCTGCTGATAGTTTATTTATCTGACCAGTTTGTAAATGTTTTGCATACATTTTTCTAACTGTGTTTGGTTTGACGTTAAACTGTTTCCCACAGCACAAGAAGACAGTCTGTGATTCAGTGAATTAATAATTAACCCACGCACCTCATTGCTTGTCTTGCTGTTTTCTCTTCTTGCACGTTCCATCTTTGACAGATGTTGAAGGGAAACTCAATTGACACAAATGGAAATTGTTTTGATACAAAGGGAACTTGTTTGATAAAAGGTGAAATACATTTGACAAATGTGAATCTTATTCGACAAGTGGGGAAATGCATTTGATAAATGGTGAAAAGCAATCGGAAAACCCTGTAAGACGTTTACAGTAAAAATAAATGCGTATTATCCACAAATCCAAATCCACAATAAATGTTTGAGTTTGACATTTTATGTGTCATTCATAACAAGGTGCAATAGTCAAGGGTAATACCACAAGCAGTGGATATATTTTTGACAAATATTTTGTCGTTTCCATGTAAATTATTGCGTTTAAATTTCACGATACAAAATCACATCAAAAATGTCACGAGCCGAAGGCGAGTGACATTTAAATGTGATTTTGTTGAGTGAAATTTGCAATAATTTCTATGGAAATGGCAAAATATTTAAAAAATATATATCCACTTCGAGTGGTATTTGGAACGACTATTTAACAATATTAATACATAACGATTAACTTTATTGAAAAATAATCCAACAATTAATATAATTATTCATTCTCAATTAAATTCAGCGGAATACTTCCAAAACACAGCATTTTAAAATTTTTAAAACAAGCCACACAGTTTGTTGGGGTTTAGTGTTACCTAACCTAGCGATATCACTAAGGACAGAACATCGTTGCTAAGCGATACTTCGCAACAAGGCTATTTATTTTTTGAGTACGTACATTGTTTTGTGAATATTTTGCATGGTGCCCAATATTCAGTGATATACTGCTGTTATTGGTTGAAAAAAGCAAATGTCTGCAATGTGATTGGCTTATATGTAATAGTGTTGAATAGTCAAAAATATACGTTTTTGAAAAACAAAATAAAACATGTTGTGTTCTATATCTAGAGTGCTGTACTCGCAATAGCAACAAGGCTAGAGTATATTCGTATGCTGTATTACAGAAGAAGATAGCTCGAAAATAGTTATTTACCTAACAAGTTCGGGAAGGTAATTTTCCCGAATGAGCACTTTGTTTGCAGCACGACCGAAGGGAGTGCTGCATGTAGTGCGAATTCGGGAAAATTCTTCCCGAAGGAGTTAGGTACAATGTTTTTTGTAACGAATAACTGAAAATATTTTAAAAAATAAAAAAATTATTATTTAGTGTTTTACTAATTTTTATCTACGCACCTGTCAGCTTTTGTCGACGTTTACAGCGCCTCTGGTGTTTGCAGGCGCAATTAAACCAACGAGGGACAATCCTCTGTATAATAAAGGAGAACGATCCACACGTGTGTGTCCCGAAGGCCCCCTTGGAGAGGGGCGGAGCCCCGAGAGCCCCCTTAGATATGGGCGGAGCCCCGAGGGCCCCCTTGGAGAGGGACAAAGCCCCTAGGGCCCCACTGGGGAGGGGCGGATCCCCGAAGGCCCCCTTGGAGATGGGCAAAGCCCGAGGGCCTCCTGGAGAGGGGCGGAAGCCCGAGGGTCCTTTTGGAGATGGGCGGAGCCCCTAGGGCCCCCTTGAAGAGGGGCGGAGCCCCGATGGCCCCCTAGAAATGGGCGGAGCCCGAAGGCCCCCTGGGGAGGGGCGGAGGCCCGAGGGCCCCCTTGGAGATGGGCGGAGCCCCGTGAGCCCCCTTGGAGATGGGCGGAGCACCAAGGGCCCCCTTGGAGATGGGCAGAACCCGAGGGCCCCCTGGAAAGGGGCGGAGGCCCAAGGGCCCCCTTGGAGATGGGCGGAGCCCCGTGGGCCCTCTTGGAAATAGACCAAAGTAATAGGCCAAAAACCTGGTGGTAAATTGAATAGAATAGACCGAGCAATAGCGCGCGCAGCCCCGTTTATTATAAAAATTTACAAAAAACAAATTCCCCTAGTTTTTGTTGGAAAGTAAAAAACACAGCAGTGCGGGAAAAGTAAGTTTCGGCGCATCGGGAATGACCGGGAAATATGAATTTTGAAGTCATGAGTACAAAAAGGGATGTTACATATCTTGGCACATAACCGTATGTAATATATTAATGTTGTACTTATTTGTAGCTATATCCTTCAAAATCACTGGCATTTTGTCCTACTGGAAGCACTTCATAGGTTTTACTTGTTTTGCCATTGCTGTAGGTGTGGGATACATGGGCTATCTTGAAACTAGAGTCTACACACCTTATGATGACAAAAAGGTACTCGAATCTGCTTGTTTCGAGTACAAATCAACATTTTTTTCTGTAGGTAGATGGTCATGAAAAGCGGACTTGATATACCAGAACGTTTTTGGGGCAGCTACAGGCCAGGCACATATTACTTCGACACGAAGTGTATGAAGTATTGAAATTCCCCCATATCGAAAACCACTCTGAGTCAAATATCTCTAAAATTCGTGCCAACCGACTAATGAACCCACTATATCAAATCACCGTCTCGGTTGTGCGGATCTTTTGGTGAAGACCCCAGCCCACTAGATCCCTCCCCCGTATTGGGAGGTGCCGAAACGTGCTGTGCGGGGTATGTATGTTCGAATGTGTACACGTACACGGTTCCGGTCGCCAGGAACCTTCCTGAAGTCTTGGATCGTTTTCATACGATAGGTCATCCGAAAATGAAGGCAACATCAACTTTTGAGGTATGGTCGTCGGTTTTTTTTTTTGATAAATAACTGGTTCATAACATTTCATTGTATTGGTGAAACAGAGTGATGTTGAGTGTCGAAGTATTATTGGAAAGCACGGAAGGGCGCTTTTCTTGGGTGGGGGGGTACCGTATATTTTTCTTATAAATTACTTTTAAAAAAAACTATTTACGTTGCAAACAGAAAATTGTATACGAAATGTACTATTAAAGTTATGCGTAAATTATTTTCAAACACTTTCTAAATAATCTGGCGTTAAAAATAAATTTGCCCTTAAATCTCCGAAGATGGTAGTTTCATATCTACTAGTTACAAATTTAGGGACCCAAGTTTTAAAGAAATTATTATGGTAGATTGTTACTTCTCCGTGACTTTTCTATATTTCTCCCACCAGTAATGAATGATGGACTTTCTTTATGTGACATGACCATAGTAATATACTTATTATCAGTAGGTGTTGAATAATAATATTTTTGCCCACCTACATAACTTGCAAAATTGGAAACTATAATAGTTATTTACATTAGGCCGTTAGCTAAGCCTTTATGGCCTAGTTAGTACATCAAACAAGGTTATAAATGCGAATACCTGCCGTACATCGAATAAAATTTCTTTGTCTACTCGACTAGAACAAGAACCATTCTGAAAGCAAATTTGGGATAATTAGTAATAATCAAAATGGTTCTTGTCTATACCCATTCTATTAATAATTGTTTGTTTAATTTTTACGGTAAATAATATTAGTAAATATAGACGCTTTCTCTATTTAAACTTAACAAGTTGTGTAACAGTCTGTTTTAAAATACCTACCGGACGTCATCAGGGGCTTTGTTATGTGCTACCTGCCTAGGCCATACAAACGTACTTCCTGAACTTTTGCTAAACTAGTAAAAAGAAAACAATAATAAATTACTTGTAATTTGGATTATAATTTTATTATCAATATAGAATATTACATAATCATTTACAATCAAAAGGAAGTTTATCCTTACATTAATTTTTACAACTTAGCAATAAAATAAGCTACAGCATAAAATCTATGATTTATCAGGCGCCTTGGTTGCAGATATAATAATTTTATGGTAAAGCCGGTCTCAGATACACCACAAACACCCTGTGTACAATTACATACAAAGTATTCATCACAGTTGATCTTGACTGTATCACCATTGGCAATATTTTAACAGTAGGGAAAAGAATATTAGCAAGTCGTGTGAGAGCTTGTCGGAATGAATATGAGCAAAGACGGGCCTGCTTTTCCATTAACTTGCACGAATTTACCTACAGCCATTGCAAACCGACTAAATACTCACAAGTACGAACATATGTGAGCATGATGTACGAGTATCCAGTCCTATGCTAATCAATTTTAATTCGACTTCTGATACGTTTTAAAGACACAATACAGTTATAGTCTTGATTTTTTATAGCAACAGAGTCGGCTATGGTTTGAAATTAATTCAACGGTGTAGCTGTAGTGTGACATTTAACATAAGTAACTGATGGCAAAATTACAAATTATATTCCATTTGTCAAATCCAGACACCATACTACTTACTTCTGAAATATGTATCTTTATAGTTTTATAATGTTGGATGAAAAGTCATGATGAGAAACACTGAAAATGGAGTTAGTAAAATGCTATTTTGAACTACAGAACTTGACTCCAACATTAATAAAAGGGATCCTGTGCGATAAAGTAGCCAACATTTTTTTTGTAATAATTCATTCGAGGTTTCGTAATTAGTTAATGCATTTCAAAACAATTATGAACCTTTTTAAGCATCTTACGTCTCAGCATTTAAATCACTTAATCACTTAATTTTGAAAAAACTATTGTCATAAACAGTGTAAAAGATGTCAAAACGCCAGGACGAGACCATCCAAATACTATATGGATTATTGTTTCAAAGCAAATTGAAGTCAAACAAATTGGAAAAAATTATTAAGGATGACAGACTAAAATACTGGGAAACCGTGTTATCATAACCAAGCTATTTGTTGGATAAAACTCTCAAAATATAACTTCAATGGCTACTTGAATACAATTGCCGGCCGAAACTAGCTCAGTGAAGATGGTGTGTGCAGTTCTTTAAATACTGTACAATTAATTTACAGAAGCTCATTAGGGCGCCAAGGAATTTATCAATTAACGACAAGTGTATCCAGGTATACAGGGGAAATTCGTAAACACACAGTAGCATAAAACATCCTGAAAGCAAAGCTTAACCTTAATTCAGGTAGCAGTAACAAAAGAACAAGACCACAGTGCAAGTATCACCGTATAATCAATCACATTTGTTACATACAAGTTATAGGTGACTAATTTCTAAGCAAGCTTCGGATAAGGTGGATTAATGATTATTGTAATAAATACTGTTTCACGGTACATTAATCTACTGGCAAGTAAATATACTTATATATACAACACTTTAAATATACACAAGTAAGTTACGCTAGACACTTCCGACAGTTTGAAAGAAGGTAACGGAGGTTCCTATGGTTTTAAACTAAATAAACATGTTACAAGTGCGTTCTACCCCTTTCGTCGAAGTAGCTCACTCAAAGCTGGCACAACAGGTTATCGCCAGGTGGATCAGCTCAAAATTTTTGGCATGAACAATCAGCCAAGAATTGGAACTCAAATTTAAAAGGATTCCAACTCGGAGTCGCGACTACAGCTAAAGAAAATGCCCAAGAATAAGATCACAGACATCTTAAACGCGGTACGACAAAACTGCAAGCCACTTACCCCAAAACATGGGCATCTGCAAAACAGTTGACGTGAGAAACGAGCTTCTCAGCAAATTTCCAAGTCACAATATTCCGCCCTATCGGCACGGCCAAATTCCAATAAAAAGAGGACCAAAAGCCCCTGGAACTTGGACAATTGTTAGGGACACTTAACTGTAGGCCATGAGTACACACACTAGAAAGGAACAATCGCCGGACAAACAAAAACTACTCTAACGCATTATCGCGCTGAGCCAAATGCAGCGGAGGGAAACGTGTGCGATTCAAAATGTCCCACAGACCTTAAAAAACCTAAACTGCGGGCAGACTTAGAAAATTGTAGAGGCACAAACAATCTCATTCTGAATCAAAATTAGAGGATATGCAAATTGATAATGTCTTTAACTAAACGAGTAGGTTTTGAATATCATTCGGGTTGTGGAACGTAAATGTAGCTGTTTTCTCTCTATACTATTTAAAGTTCTTCTAAACATTTACTTGTGTAACCTGTATAATTTTCGATTTATTAGTACATAACTACTCATGTTAATTATACCGTAGAATTATTTTAATAGTTTAATTTGAAATTATACAGAATGTAATTTGTATTTTAAGGATTTTTTTGTTGAAAAATATATATTGTTACCTGCATTCTAATCTGCGCTTGTTGCATCACTTCTCAAACTTTTTAAAAGAATATACCATGAAGTTATTCAATAATTATTATTATTATAAATTTGGATTTTATTTAAACAGATGCACAACCTGAATATTCCATACATTCCCTGTTAAAATAATTTCAACCTACAGTCAACTCTATTTCTATATAAAATTTTATTTGTATATCCGCTGTCTTATGCTTATACGTAGGTCGTTACTTAAGATATTTTCCGATCCACATTCTTGAACAAATTATATTTTGGTGCCGTTTCCACAGCAAAAATCAAGACAAGCTTTGAACATTGAACACAAATATGGATGCTTTCCCAAAGGAGTGCCTATTTGCACGTATAATTATTATTCTTTTCCAATTTTCTAAGCTACTAGAAGAATAAGGATATTTTTCAGAATGTTTAACAATGTTTTTCTGCTGCCTTATAGCAAATACTACATGATTAAGGTTTTCCCTCTGTATGAATCTTCACGTCTAACTAAATTACCTTTACAGGCTGTTTTATAAGAGCAAATACAACATTAATAAGGTACATCTTAAGTATGTGTTCTCATATGTGTTAGTAAAGCACTTTTTGTGCCTGCCTTATACTCACAATTAAAACATGAATAAGGTTTTTCTCCTGTATGGGTATTTACGTGGATTACTAAATCACGCTTTTGTGTTGCTTTATATTCACAAATGGAACAAGAATAAGGTTTTTCTCCTGTATGTGTCTTCATATGATTAACTAAATTACCTTTTCGTGTTGACCTATACTTACAAACAGAACAACAATACGGTTTTTCACCTGTATGCACCTGCTTATGCTTCACTAAATCACTTTTCTGCGATGCTTTATATTCACACATACAACATGAATAAGGTTTTTTACCTGTATGTGACCTAACATGTCTAACTAACTGACACTTTTCTAATGCCTTATAATCACAAATAGAACAAGAATACGGTTTTTCTCCTGTATGCGTCTTTATATGCCTAACTAGATTATATTTTTCTGTTGCTTTATACTCACAAATAGAACAAGAATAAGGTTTTTCTCCTGTATGCCTCTTCATATGGTTAACTAAATTACTTTTTCGTGTTGCTTTATACATGCAACTACCACATGAATAAGGTTTTTTCTCCGTATGCAGGTTCTCATGTTTCACTAAATCACTTTTCTGTGATGCTTTAAACTCACAAACAGAACAATAATAGAGCATTGCTCCTGTGTGCATCCTAACATGTCTAACTAACTGACCCTTTTCTAATGCCTTATAATCACAAACAGAACAAGAATACGGCTTTTCTCCTGTATGCGTCCTTATATGCCTAACTAGATTATATTTTTCTGTTGTTTTATACTCGCAAATAGAACAAGAATAAGGTTTTTCTCCTGTATGCCTCCTCATATGGTTAACTAAATTACCTTTTCGTGTTGCTTTATACTCGCAAACAGAACAAGAATATTGTTTTTCATCCGTACGTGTCTTGAAATGGTTACGTAATTTACATTTTTCTGCTGATTTATATTCACATTTCGAAAATGGTTCTGCATGAGCCTTCACTGCTTCCAAGAAATTAGTTTCGTCTTCTGTCTTATATTCACAGACCTTGCCAGGTAACTGTTCTTCTAAGAGGTTTCCACTTTCTGCACATGTACCATGCAATTCATCTTTTATATTAATTTCCTCCTGTTTAATTTTCAATACGTGATAACCTGTATTGTCGATAGTGTCTTGAACGATTTCTTGCCCAACATGTAAATTTGCAATTACTTCATTTTCATTCACTTGCGTCAGTGGATTCTTTAACTTGTCGTTCATTGCATTGAGGGAATTATGTTTAATCAATTCATGGTCCACGTTTATCATTGCAAGAAAAGTGAAGAGATATTTATTATATGCACATTCTAAAACAAAACGTGAAAGAAAATTTAGTTGGTAGTGTAGTATTTTTACTTACATGAAAATTGACGAACTAATTAATTCAGAGAATGGGCTAGCAGGAACGCAACGTAAAATTACTATGCAAACCACCATATTGTCATGCAAGATTGGTTAGACCAATTGCAATTCAAGGGAACTACTCCAATATACAGCATACTCCATAAAGGACGATCGGAACTACAGAATGTCTAAAAAAGAATTACATCTAGTTACCTGTGAAATTTGTTTACATGTAAATTTTTATGTGCCAATAGATTGTTATTGGTATTGCATTATCCAGAGCTGTCATTAATTAATTGTCAAAAAAAAGTAAATATTCACTTCATATAGTTTTAATTATAAAATATTTGTTAATACAATACAAAACGTACACAGTGCAAGAAAACATTTTTATTATTGAGGCATATTTTCGATCAGCACAGTTAATAAATGGGGAATGGCAATATTCCTATGCGACTTGTAAGCAGCAGTTTCGACTGCAGTTTCCTAACAGAATTGTCGAAGAAACTGTTTTGCTGCACCACATTCGTTGCGTTGTTGAAAAATTTCGGGTGACAGGAAGTGTAGAAAAAGGCAAGTCTACCGGAAGGCCAGCCACTGAACCAAACATTATTGAAAATGTCGAAGCTCTTGTAGTAGAAAACCCAAAAATGTCAGTGCGTCGTATTTCAGCTCAGAAAGATGTCCCTCCAAGTACTGTTCATAACATTTTGAAGAAGCGACTGCACATGCATCCATATAAAGTGTCT
This sequence comes from Agriotes lineatus, assembly GCA_940337035.1. Classification (NCBI taxonomy): domain Eukaryota; kingdom Metazoa; phylum Arthropoda; class Insecta; order Coleoptera; family Elateridae; genus Agriotes; species Agriotes lineatus. The sequence continues at coordinate 87,643 of CALNHX010005041.1, forward strand.
GTTGTACATGAAATTCGACAAAGGGACCATGCTAGTCGAATACATTACTGCAACTTTTTCCAAGAAAATTTAAACAACAACCATGTTCTTGATTTAAGTTTGTTTAGTGACGAGGCGTGGTTCCATTTAAGTGGATTTGTAAATAAACAGACTACAGAATGTGGTCAGTCGATAATCCACATAACTATGTTGAAGCTCCTTTACATCCTGTTAAAGTTGGAATATGGTTAGCTGTGTCACGTCGTAGGATCATAGGACCAATATTTTTTCATAACACCATAAATGGTCAACGTTATCGAGAACAGCTATTAGTGCCCTTTTTGGATCAAATGGTGGACACTTCGAGCACTTGTTGTAGTCAATAATTAACCCTTTTCTAAGGACTACCTTTAATTTAGTAAGTTATATTCCCTACATTACTTTTAAGTTCTGTACATTTGAGAAATATTTTCTATTTTCTGGAAAACAATGAGGATTAATCATTTTTAATAAGGGTTGTCTTACTTCTTACGATATTCATGCTGTTGAATAATGCGTTAAAATGCGCACATATCTTAATTTAAAAGTAAACGAAAACCACAAGTAAATTTTGTCAATATATATTTATTCAACAAAGAATACACTGACTGACATTCAGTTTGCCAACATAACACAGTAATAAAATTTCAACAAATAAGAACACAATAATTAAAAGCTAACATTAAACAAATGATTACGAAGAATATACACTGAAGATTTTAAAATGGTTAATACAATATTAGAATCTAGTGATTTCGGCAATTTAAATTTTTTCCTAAATTCTATATATTTTTTAGTTAAAGTTCCCCTCGCCCCAAAAAGTAGCCCTATAACTTTAATCTCGGTTATTGAAAATTTTTCTTTATAGAAATCAACCGTTGGTTCATATATAGCAACTTTTTCCTGATGAACCAATTCTGGTTGATTTAAACTATCCTCGAACCTAATTGTCGGATCAATAATAATACCGGAATTTTGTTGTCTGTCAATAGCAATTATATCTATGCGCCTTATACTACCAACAGCGGATACCCCAACTACCTCCTCATAAACATCCAAACCTGTCTTTCTAAGTGCATCTGCAATAAGTGATCTGACATCGTTGTGCCTTTTAATGCGTGCTAGTTCTCCGTAACTACAATATCCAAGTACATGTGCAAGTGTTTCGTACTCATTGCATCGTCTGCAATGGGATGTATGGATACTGCGTCCGGGAACAGCACGCACAGCAGCAACGTTACATGTCATCTTGATGCAGTCACACCACTCTGACGTGCTTAGACCAGATCTTCTATAAACCCAATTATTTGCATTTTTAACCTCCTGATATAAAATTACCCCTTTTCCCTTTTGCTTTAAATTACACCATTTAAAATATTCCTTTTCACGTAAAGCATAACGTATAATTTTGCTAGACTTTTTCCTAGAAATAGTGGTATCCAATTCTAAACTATTTAAATTTAGTTTTTCCAAACATTTATTTTTCATTGTAGTGTAATCATCTGAAATATAATCACAAACACTTTTCTCAAGAATACAAAATTTATTATGTTGTTGAATAAATGCCTCCCAAAATGTATTGAATATTTCTAAGCCTTTAACAGCCTTTGATGAATATAAAAAACTATTGGGAGTGTCCCCTGGCAGTTGTAAAATTTCTTTAACACAACTTCGAATAATTAAATCTACTTTTTCTAAAAACATTTTGGAAATTTTGTTTAAAGGTGCTACCTGTAAAGGATAAATCAAGAGAGGAGAAATATACTGTTTTAAAATATCTAATTTTTGATCTGATTTTATCAATAATGATTTTGTTAAAATTTCTAAGGAATTAGCAAAACTTTTAAGAATCGAGTTTTCGTCAAAAATGATTTCATCGGAAATTGATACACCAAGATATTTAATTTTATCATTGTAATTTAAAGACTTAATTTTACTGTTGTCTATTGTTGTTAGTGATGTGTTTTCTAACAAACCATTCTCAATTATTATAGCCGATGATTTTGATGGATTTATATTCAGGCCAATTTCTTTAAATTTATTCTCAACCATAACTAGCAATTTATCTGCCGAAGAAAGGTCTTTTGCCACTAACACTGTGTCATCGGCATAACCAATTATTGATAACATGTTTAGGCGACAATCATTTCCTAAATTATATCCTAAATCATTTTTGATGTTTTCAGAGATTTCATCGAAAATATGATTCACACATAAATAAAATAAAATAGGTGATAGAGGAGCACCTTGAAGAACTCCTTTATTTATTTTAAAGGATTTACTTTTTTTAATGCCCAAATCAATATATGATTCATTGTCCATTTGAAGATTTATAATTAAATCTTGTAATTTTGATGGAATTACAGAAGATCTTATTACATTTGTTAAATGATCGTGTCCAATTGAATCATATGCTTTCATAATATCTAAAAACACTAGAGAAACTGTATCTCTTTGGCTTTTAGATTTATGTAGAATATTTTCTAGAATTTTGTTATTAATTAAGCAACCAGGTAAATGCATGAATCCTCTCTGATTTGTATTAATAACAACATAATCTCTAATTTGTCTATCTAAAACTTTTTCTATTATTCTTCTAAGAAGAGAACAAATTGTTATGGGACGCCAGTTATTAATGTCTTTTTCATCACCACCTTTGAATATTAATACCGTACGTGCTAATTTGAATAATTTTGGAACAAAATTTTTTTGTATCATTAATGTGGCAATTTTTGCTATAATAGAAAGAATTTTGGAGTTATTTTTTATAGAACGCATAATAATTTTATCAGGGCCAGGAGAGGTGTCTACTTTAATTCGTGAAACTGCCCACTGAATATCACCTAATGATATCGCTGGGACATAATTGCTTTCGACAGACAATTTCTCCAAATTACCTAAATTAGAAGTATATTCTGTTTTACAATTATAATTTTTTTCTTCGAATCTAGTTTTAAAAAAGTTATGAACATCATTTAAATCTATATTACAAATTTTAGACTTTCCGTTATTATAAACTAATTGTACCGCTTTTCTTCTTCTGTTGTAGAAGTAATATTGGGCTAGTTGGTAATCGTATTCCTGCTTCCTTCTTTCGCTGTTTCTTTTTGAAGTTCTTTCTGGATTCGATACTTTAAAGTCTCCTTGTCGTCGTTTAAAGCCTTTCTTCTTTCTAGCTTCGTAAAATTTTGTGGCTGGATGTTTCGGTCCCGGAAGTATGTCCATAATCTTAACTAAAAATTCTCCAAATTTTGCTACAGTAACACTAAAATCTTCTTCAGAATTGAATAAACTGTTAAATTTTTCTTCCCATTTAGAAATTTCATCATCAAATAACGTTTTCTTTAGATACCTATCCTGTTGAGAATTAGGTGTCTGCTTTTCTGATACCTTTTCATTTGTCGAATTTTCAATATGGTTATTAACTAATTTCTTTCTATAAATTTCGCCGTGGGATTTTCTTATATGGGCATTAACACCTCTTTGGTTTTTAAAAAATTGGCTGCAATGTGGACATTTTTCTTGATTTACAGATACCTTTATTGAATTTTCTATGCCATCATTAACTAAATCTTTTGTATATAATTCACAATGTGATTTTCTAATATGAGCTTTAATACCTCTTAGGTTTTTAAAGTATAAGCTGCAATGAGGGCATTTTTCTTGCGTGGAAGCTACAATTTCTAATGTTGAATTTCTTGAGAAAGTATTTTCTTGATTATTTTTCACATTTGATTTATTATTGCCATTTCTATTTGTACTGTTACTACAATTTTGTAAAGATTCCAATGGATGAGCTTTTTTAATGTGGGAATTTAGTCTTGAAAAAGATTTGCCACAAATAGAACAACATTTTCGTTCCTTTTGACGGCCAATATCTGTTTCTTCACCTGTAAAATTATTTTCGATACTGTTCCTTATATCAGCTCTAATAACGTGATCGTGGCATTTTATGTCATCATTAGCAAAATGGTCAAAACATAATAAGATGTTGCATATGTGACAGCTGCTAAAAACTTCACCGTCACAGTTGAAAACTTCACAATTTTTTGGAACAAAGTCAGCCGAAAACATTCCTTATGTCACAATGACAAACCATCACATACAATGTTTATAACATAGAATTTTTCAAAATAATCGTAAGATTGCACTGCCAACACTTCCACTTATTCTTCTACTGGTACATTTTCAAATTTACACGTTTAAAGAGTTTAGGGTAATACGTAATAATTATAATAAATAACAGGGCTCGGGAAATGACTACTTCGCATCCGCCTTCTATAAATTATAGACTGTTGTTGAGGTTATGTTATTCTTCCGTCTACTAGGTCTACTACTAGCTAACAGTAGCGCGCGAGAGCGGCACATTTTAAGTTTGTATGAGAAATTCAAAGCACACTAGATGTAGTTCTTTTTTAGACACACTTATAGCCCCTTTATTTACAAATAGTAGCGACATCCTTTGATGTTGCCGCTGGGGCAAAATCAGGTTCGTATCCCTTAAGTCTCTAGAATATTTAAAAATCGCCTAGGAAGTTGTATAATTAATTAAAATGTGACATTGACAGTTGTCATGTTTTTATTCATTTTTCTCTTCGGGGGCTAATTCGAAGTCGAGGACGTGGAAATGCCAGGGTGTTGTGTCAATAAGTGTAAAAATAGTGGCAGAAAAAGATTTCAGGTATTCAGATCTGTTACTTTTTCACTGTTTACACTGAAATTTATCGTTTAGTAACTTTTTGTATTTTCATGTTTGCATCAGGTTTGCTCCAAGTTGTCGCTACTATTTGTAAATAGAGGGGCTATAGACACACTGTAGTTAAAGTCACTGTATGCTCTTCGCACGCGAGACGGCATCGCCGCTCGCTTAGCTACACAAGTAGCGACAGGGTAGCAATAGGACGCCATTTTGGGGCGTGCAGAGAGCTGTTTTTGTATTAAATAACTACGTTTTCTTCCGTTTTAATACTTTATTTTGAATGTTACCAATAAATTTCATATTTAGTTTATAATGATTATGAATGACTGTTGAAATATAGAGGAGCAGTTATTTTAATACGGACATACGCAATGGAATAGTATATTGTATGTTAAGAGCTGAAAGTGCATTCTTGCCCCTTGCGCATGAATATTGCTGGTTGAGACGAAGTCGAAACCAGCAATCATGCAAAAGCGGCAAGCGCACTTTTAGCTCGAAATATACATACTATTTTTTCGACGACTGGGCATATTATTAAAGGAAAATATCAAATTTCATTTTATCGCAAAAATTAATTGACAATCAAGTTAACATTACTTTCGCAGTCTATTAGACATGTGACGCGATTATTTCGCCAATTGACGGGCATTGTCAAGGAAACATTCGGACGTGGCTACCTATCTTGTTCACGCGGAAACCCAAAACGCTCGGCGAGCGGCAAAATGATGAAAACGCACGCTCAGCGGCAAATGTCAACTTTCTGTTGTCAAATGACAGTGAGAAAAATCTACTTTCGATGTCAGTCGTCGAAAATAGTATATTAAAGTATGAGTGGATAACAAGGTCTTTAAAACACGCGCGAGTTTTCGAGCACGACGGCGTAGCCGGAGTGCTCGAAATAGAGCAAGTATTTTAAAGACCAGTTATCCACGAATACTTTACGATATTTTTTATTATACCTCCAATACTGGAAATAAATTACGCACTAAAAACTTAGAAGTAATTTTTGTCGTGATAAATAGAGAGGGCATAATAATATTGCTACTATAGTTACGAGAATTATTTTCGTTTTTGTAGCGTCCATGTCCGTTGTTGCATTCAGTCGTTTCCTTGACAATTTTTAAAGCTCGGCGAGCTTTAATCGCCTGTATTCGCACGCTCAGGCATGCTTTAAATGGCGATTCTGATGCAGGTATAATAAAATAGTATATTAAAGTATGAGTGGATAACAAGGTCTTTAAAACACGCGCGAGTTTTCGAGCACGACGGCGTAGCCGGAGTGCTCGAAATAGAGCAAGTGTTTTAAAGACCAGTTTTCGACGAATACTTTACGCTATTTTTTATTATACCTCCAATACTGGAAATAAATGACGCACTAAAAACTTAGAAATAACTTTTGTGCTTTAACTTTTCATAAAAATGGGAGGATGACAAAGTCTCAAAAAATTTATTTGTATTGTGACCTCTTTTTTATACAAGGTGTTTCAAAATTGCACGGAACAAATAAAAGGGCGTTATTTTGCATCCAAAAATAAGAGAAAAACCAGCGTACATACATCAAACAAGTAGAGACACTCATACCAGATGTTGAATCCTGTCTAGAGTGCCTGGGACAGTAACTCGGGGGGTATTTCTAAGCTTGACTATCAGATGGCAGCACCAAGTTCTATCAATTAGAGTCCCTGTATATCAGGGACTCTACTATCAATTAAGGTCACTATATCAATAAGGTACCGCCATTAGTAATTTTTGTATATCTATCCTTGTCGCACAATTTTCTCCAACTGGGGATAAAAACACATAACCTAACAGATTCCTCACTTCACAAGTGCCATTACACCAAAAAGAAAATCCCCAAAAAGTAGTGTCTTCCCTATTGCACTTGGGAAATTTGTATTTGTTATCCTTATCTCACAATTTTCTCACATTCTCACGCGAGGAATGGAATGGCGGTACCTTATTGATATAGTGACCTTACTATCAATCAGAGCCAGTTACTAGCTCCATATGTGATACAGTAGTGACGCCAAGTTCCAAGTTGGAAATTTCATGTAGATAAGGTATGTAAAAAGCTAAGCAATGCATATTTTGCATTTTTTTCAAATGAAGCCAATTTTTAGTATTAAGGCTCTTACAAATATTTATTACTTTTTAGCTTATAGGTACCTTTCTTATGAAGTTTCTTTATGGGGTGCTTGTGTATTTAGTAAACGAATTTTGATATGTCCGAAACGACTAATTAGAATGATTTTTAACATCAACACAAGAGATAGTTCCAAGCCTATTTTCATAGATAATAAGATAATGCCTTTTTTCTGCATATATATCTACAAATGCTTATTATATATCAAAAATAATATTAATCTTTATAAAATGAAGAAGAACTTTCATAACTATGACAGAAGATATTCCAACTTCTTAACTGTCGATGCTCATAGATTAATGCGTTACGAGAAGTCACCAACATATGCAGGGAAAACATTCCTTAACCTGCTTCTTAATTCTGTTCGTGATCTAACCATATTATGGTTGTATACGGTATTTTTTTTGTAATAATGTGACCATTTTCATACTGTGTACAACAGTCTGATGAAACGTAATAAATTATTAATATTATTTGGTTTTTATTATATATATATGTGTTTTAGTTATAACTGCCAAAATTGTTATAGCTAACTCAGAAGAAAGATATAAATTTTACTTGAAAAAACTTGAAATACTTTATTTTGCAAAGGATGCTTATTATTTTTTACATTTTACTGTAGAACAACGCCTACATATTGTATGTAAACAAAAAACGTGTCGGAACAATACGCCAGCCTACGTTTGAAAAACGGATTGCCATCTTTAATTCTTTGATCAAGGATATCTTTAAAATGAATGATTTTAGGACATATTTTTATTAGAGTTTTTTTCTTATTTTTTGATGCAGAATAATGCCCTTATATTTGTTCCGTGCAATTTTGAAACACCTTTATATAGGTAAATATAATACAAAGTTAGTTAAAAGTTCTAATGTACAGTGCTTGTGAAAAAATACAAAATATTGATATACTATTGACTTTACTATGTAAGCCAATATTATATTAATCTCTATTAGACTGCAAAATTACTCTTATCCATTCACTTCAAATGACTTTAAATAAAATATTTGCCCTACTATTTTATTTTATTTCTTTTACTTGGCTAGCTCAGTTTATAACAAAACATCCCATTCCAGGTACGTAATTGCTTTAGAAAATTCTATCAAAATGATTGTATATGTTTGATTATTAACAAGTTATTTTAGAATGACTTTAAATCTTTCAAATGATACTGTCAACTTACTAATATTGACACTTAGCTGAATTTATATTTAATTAACACAAATCAGTTCCAATATGTTCAAAAGAGTAAATATTTTTGTAATTAATTGATTATTCCACTGTTAATACTAAGTAATGTTTATTCATTTCATATACCTGGATATCTTCTACTTTTAAAATGGATTCAATTTTCCTGTAGAAACACAGCACAAATATAACCAAGCTATTTGGTCACCAGGAACCAGAGCTGGGAAAATTACGTTAAAAAAATAATTTATTGCTAATTACCAATTACCTCTCAAAGAAGTAATTGAATTACCAGAGATTTCAATTACTCACATAAAATAGTAATTCAATTACCAATTACTTGGTAGTAATTGTAATTGTACAACATCAATTACTTTTTCAACTACTTTCACTTATAATACCATGAGTAGTCAAAGTGATGTCGACTATTTTTGCGGTGGTATCACGAATATATATTACGCTTTGGTACGATTAGGATGAGTGCGGTAGCACGAGTCTTAATCCGAAGCTCGTGCACACGTCGTAAAAAATGCGAATGTTGCACAAAAGTTGCTGTAATTCGCTCGTCAGAGGAAATCATAAATTAGGCTTATATTGGTTTGGAAAATCCTATTACGATTTGCTTAATATGTTACATAAGAAAACCTTATCTTATTTTTTGCGTTCTGGAGATTTAACACCAAATCGAAGTCAGTCATTCAGTAATTTCATTACAAAGTAATTAATTACTGGCTATCTCTGCCAGGAACCCTACTTCAGTTAGAATCCACAGTGTTACAATGAACCAAAACCACCTGCAAAGTTTCACGCTACTACTCCAAAAGTCACCCAGCTTTCCTAGATGGTATTTACCTTATTACATATAACTGCAAATCCAATATGTAATCTTCTTTACAGCAATCAACATGGTATCCAATCCTCCTATTCCATTCCCTAAACACCGACCCGCATAATGAATTTGTTACAGCAAGCCCAATGAAAATCCACTTAACATATGTCCTTATCTCTACTGCGACCTACACGAACTCGAACCAGCAATTCCCGTTCCAGGTGATAATTAATCCATTAATAAGTATATGCCAGCATACCCATTCAAATTATTTACAGGTATCTACGTATTGACAGAAATCCACACCACAGCTCCTCCAGTCAACCCAATTAGTACGGACTCATCTCACCAATTCCAATATTCGTAGTTCCTCCTTTATTAACTGTATGGTTCCCTTCTTCACATTAAAGCCTGTCTCAGTTTTTAAAATTCTGGTTTATTCCATTTTTTGTTACTTAATTTAGTCCTTTGCACCCTTATATATCATTCGATTAATACCTACATATTGATTATAAAAGGGTTTATTTAGTAATTTATTTTCACATATAATCTCATAAGAGCATTAATTCTTTCCGGAAATTTTTTTGAGTGCGTTTCAACAACGTCGTATTAATTTGCCCGAGCGGTACGCGAGGGTAAATTAGGACGTTGTTGCATGCACGAAAAATAATTTGCGGATATGAATTAATGCTCGAATGCAGATTCGGTAAGAAAATCGTAACGACACAAACCCTAAAAAGAAGTAATGTCTACCTACAAAAAATTTCCAAGAAATTTGTTTGTTGTCTTGGATACGGCTCGTGAACTAATTTTTCTATTGGCCATTAATGAGTGTCGTACGATTTTCAATACAAAATAATTATGTCTAAATTATGTCTAACTTTTTAAAAATCGAAATCAGTTGTTATCTAATAATAATATTTACTATAGCAATTCTCAGTCTTTTAAACTAACATCCTGGATTACTCTTTACAACATACAGTACGTTTTCTTAATTAATCTGACAAATTACAAGTAACTTATTTAAATATTAATTCAGCTTATGACTTTCATATTGTTTAAGACTATCTTATAGTTGTAGTGTTTAATTATAAATTGCCGTTTGCTAACTTCATTAACCATTCATTTTTAATACAAAGATAATAATTTTAATTTTTTTTTTAACAATATATCGGCAGTCCTAGTCTGCAACTATCATAATATAATTCAAACGTGTATTAACCATAAAATTCAAACTGTGTAACTTAAAGCTAGTTCTTTATAAAAACTAAATGCAAAACCAAATATACATTCACAAAAAACATAACATAAACATATAGAAAACAGATGTAAATATGATAATGGTAATATAATAACATTTTTTCCACGACCGGGAGTAGAAGTCGGTTTCTATAGCATCAAAATTGTGACAGAAGTAGAACATTTGCTCCCTAGAGACTAAATAAGACAAAAATTTCCCTAGGGAGTTTTCATTATGACTGACACAACAATTATGCCAAATTCGAGGTTATCAGGTTAGGTTTTGCGTCAGTTTTGACACAAACTGACGCAAAAACTAACCTGCTAACCTCAAATTTGACATATTTGTGAGCTCTTGTCATAATGACTTACAGTGCCACCAACTTTAAAATTTACCATAGGTTACTAATTTTAAAATAATTGTAACTAAAATGTCAATAAATGACGTTTAAAAAAACGGGTTTTTTGTTTTTAATCTTCCTGCAACGTGAAAAAAATAGTATATGCAACTCGGAGAGAATGCTATTTTGCTTCAGTGTAATTTCAGACTCTCGGGCTTCGCCCTCGAGTCAGAAATTGCACCTCAGCAAAATAACGCATTTCTCTCCCTTATTGCATAATCTACTATTATCTTACAGTAGCGCCTATTACCATATGTTATACAACTGTTTTCAGTGACTAAAATGAAGTTTTATTCACAAGTGAGTTTTCATTATTTATACTACTGCATTGTTGGTAGCACTGTCAAGCTATGTCAAATTCGTAATTTTCAGGTTAAGTTTTGCGTCAGTCTGTGTCAAATAACAAACAAAACCTAAGCTACGAACCTCGAATTTGACATAGACTGACAATACACTTCAGTACTGTCGAACGTATATCACAAATCATAGGCGAGTATGTACCTTATTATTCACATGTAGGTGTTATTACCGCTAAACTGCTTTCCGAGAGACTATCTGAAAACATCAAAAGATGTAGAGCTGCTGTAAATCATGAGACGATGAACGAGTACTTTGCAGAATTGAAGGAATCTTTACAAGGTGTACCCCCTGAGAGAATAGTGAATATAGATAAGACAAACATCACAGATGACCCTGTACAGACCAAAGTAGTGGTGCGCAAAGGTACCAAGTACCCAGAGAAGATTATGGACTCTTCAAAATCCAGCGTATCAGCAAGAGGGTGGCCCCTCAAGAGAGTATGGAAAAATGCATTGGAAACATGAAAATCTAAACACCGTGGATGCATTTCAAAAGATGCATTTCCCAGTTTGTTAAAAGTTGTTAAAACAAACAATAAATCATATTGGAGACAAATCCGCTCAAAATCCCATTGTAGGATGCTGTAAAAATGGTACATATCCCCTGAATCCTGAAAAAATACTGAGCAGATTACCAAAACCGATCCAAAATGATCAAGAAGCAGGTCAGGCGTGGAACCAGTCTTTTTAAGAATACCTATCTGAGAAAAGGACTGACACATGCAACACTACAAAACAAACTAGGAAACGTTTAAATGTTGCACCTGGAAGAAGTGTATGCGTAGACGATTTTATGCTCAGTTCATCGTCATCTGAAGATGAGTCAAATGAGATAAATGAGCCTGAAAGTGAAATGAATGAGCAACCTAACACACTAACCGATGATCAGTTAGCAGCCAAGAAACGACCTGTTGAGGTTGCCAAGGGAGATTTTCTGCTCACCAAAATTGTATACGATAAAAATACAAAAAAAAGAAATAGAAAGAATTTCATATGCCAAGTTATAGATTTCAACAAAGAAGAAAATCATAAAGTCATCAGGTGCAAATTCTCGCGAAACTATAAAGGTGCAAATTATATTTACGTATTTCCTGACATTGATGACATTGCAGGAGTTTAATTTGACCAGGTATTAAATGTTTTGACAGCATTTTTTTATCAGAGGGAAAGATACAATCGCTGATATACACTAGAAAAATGTCCTAAGCATTATTTTTCTTATCCCTATCTCCCCTACCTCAACTGATACTTTTCTTGTTTATATAAAAAAATTACAGGTTCAGTTAGTCTTTATTTTGTACATGGTACTCTTTTTTTACTTCCTTTTACGATAAAGGAAGTATTGGATTCACCCCAAAAATTCGAAATTGAGTTTTCAACAGATCTTCACGTTTTAGAGTCCCCTGATCCCAAAAAACATATTTTTTTTCATTGGTCTGTCTGTGTGTTTGCCTGTGTGTCTGTCTGTGAACAGAATATCTCAAAAATGAAAAGAGGTATAGCGTTGAAACTTCATATATAAGTTTTGTGTACTATGTAGATGAGACAGCAAGCTTTTGAAGAAAATCGCAGAACCGGAAGTAGGTGTTTACTCTTGTGATTTTTTAGTTTTTTCGATTTTTTCAAAAACGGTTCTAACGATTTTTTTCAAACTGTATATTTTTATTACATTTTTAATGTGTATTGATATGAGCTAAATGATTTTCCAGTTGAATACTTCTAAAGTGGGCTTCTCTTGTTTTTTTTTAAATTTTTTTTATTAGCTCCTATTTTAAATAGAACACCCGGTATATTATTACATTTTTGAATTCAGCCTAAGATTTCAGAGAAAATTTGAATCTTCAACTAACGGTTTTGTACCGTTTTTATAGAATTTGTAATTTTTAAAAATTTTTGACAAATGTTTAAAAATTAAAAATTAAATTTTTGACTAATTATAAGATCACTGTAAAAGGAAGTTGTGTGAGTGTATCACACCAGATTTTTTAGTTTATGTTGTCTTCTAACTTTTTAAAAATACTGTCCCAAGTTGAAGCACATGTGTGCTAAGTTCAGTCCTAAGTTGAAGCACATGTGTGGCAACTTGGACAGCCACTTTTTTTTAAGTGAATAAAATTTTAAAATTTGGTGAAATTTCATAATGTGTCTTTAAAGTATTTAAAGGGACCAGAAAAATGGCTATGTCAAATAACAAGAGGCGAAAGTTAAAAAATGCACATGGTTCAATGTCGAAAGTGTCCCAAGCTGTCGCATTTTACGGTACCTACTCTTGTGAATGAAAAAATTCTAAGCTATATGCAAAATATTACTTTTCCCTAATCAATAGTACTGATGTTGAAGCAGAAAACAACGGGATTATTTTCTTAAGATATTCACCATGTACCTTTTATGTTCAAAATATACTTATTTTCATTAAAGCCTGTATGACACGACGCTAAATTTTATGCAAAATTTACTTGTGAATTTTCAGAAAAATATTAAGCACCGTTGCATACAGAAAATTGGCTGCTAAATTTTGCGCTGAATTTTCATGTAAATTATTTAGAACTTGTTCTAAATTTCCTGGTAAATATGCGTGTAAAAATGCGCAGAAGTATCATAATCAGACTAAACTGCAGCGCATGACGCGGAATGGAAACATAAACATAACCTGCATTTTATTAGCATTGTTTAACCACGTGTTTAATGTTGGCGCTCCTATCTAAGACACATTTAAGGGTCTCTAAGATAAATGCCTTAACCCAACCTCAGAAAATAGCTAACAAACGACAAATAACATGAAAACAAACGCATACTTCAACCAATACCCTCTAGAGGGTAACATCAAATTTAGCACACGTTGCAAACAGGAAATTGTGTTTTTGAAAGAAAAATTAGCAGTGAATTTTTATGAAAATTTACAAGTAAATTTTGCACAAAATTTAGCATCGTGTCATACAGGCTTAAGGGTACACAAAGAATCATTGAAAATGAACAGGGCTATGAAACCAATATTATGGCCCCATGCAAAATTACAGAAATAAAGGGGCTACTTTTATAAAACCGTGTGCATTAGATGAAGTACTTTTTGGATAACACGGTTATAGTAGCCTTCAAACCACAAATGTTTCAAATGTGTAACATGTGTTGCATAACCCTGTTCATTTTCAATGATCGTATGTGTACATAAGGATATTAACAAAGTAACTGAACGATAGTTATCAAATTTCACCGGATAGCAGTGTTTCCAGGTATGATAACATTTCACTAGATTTAGTATATTTTTACATTTAGTATTTTAGTGACTATTCAACACTATAATGAACGAACCAATGAAAATTGTTCAAATTGTCGGAAACGGCCAATCATAATTGACTGTCTTTGAAAACAACCAATGTCGCAGTGTATTCGAGAGGCCGATTGGTTTCAATAATTTCAATTTAATGAGTAGCCCTTGACTGACATTTAACCAAAACGTCAAAGTGAAAGTCATAATAATCATGTTGTGCTCCAGTATTGAATTAATAGTAGAAAACGTTAAAAATGTGTGCTGTCTAACACGGTAAAAGTCATCCACCCATATTGTTGAATAATCTTTCCAAATACCACCCAAAGCAATAGTAGTTTGTATACCAAGGCACTGAAGTATAACTTTTTATCACGAATGTGGATTTAGTTGCCGAGGCCCGTAGGGCCAAGGCAAATAAACCACATGAGGGATAAAAAGGAACTTCAGTGCCGAGGTGTACACTATGTTTTATTTGAAATCGAGAAATCGTGAAATTACAACATTTTAACCAAATTTTGTAGGTTATGTTCGCTCCATTGACGTTTATCTATCGCCTCGCCACCTACAAAAAAGTCGTAAAACAATTGATTACTTCACTGCCAATTTCTCGTATTTTAATGACGATTTCGGCGTACTTCACTGCCGATTTCAAATAAAAATTTTTAATTAACATTTTTTCGTCAACGTGCAAATTATTGCAAATTTCTCTCAACAGAAACTACTCAAATTCCACTAGACCTGCGATCTCGTGGAATTTTTGACGCAGTTTTGGTTTCGAGAAAATTAACGCAATAATTTGCATGTGAACGAAAAATATTCTCAAAAAATTATACAGGTTGTGGTATTACCATTGAAAACTTTTATCAAAAGGCCCATTTCTAGTAATTTTGTCGCAATTGAAATAGAAATATTATGTGTAAATCCGTATGTTATTTTTTACCTATTTAATTTTGTCGAGAAAAAATGAGTTGTGAATAGAGATGTCAAAAACTGTTTTTTGGAACAGTTCTGTTGCGGGCATTTACAGCTCTAATGCCAGCCTAGACAACGAATCATCTGGTCCTGCATGTGAGTGGCTAATAGCATCCGACTAGTAGTAGGTAGAAAACAGCGTCGTTTGCAAAACACGGTACTTATGCACTTTTTTCAAAATGTTCTAATCGATTTTTTTTCAGCGAACGCATACCCTATAAAAATGTGCGCTATAGCTTTTCATTCCTGACTCGTTTAATTTAAATTCTAGTGAAATTTTAGTAGGATTTAGTAACGTTTTGAAGCGCCATCTAGTGACTTTTAAGATTTTGACCTGGCAACACTACTTATTAAAAATAAAATTTGTGGGTTCGTGGTTGCCTGTACTTAAAAACTACAAGATTACCTACTTTTTGTCTGCTGCTGGGTTAATCTCTGCGTTAGTTGTTTCTTCCAATTTCATGTTATTGTAAGTAAAAATATTAGAACTCAGTTATAGGGAATATGTAAATAAAAATACTTAACCTATCTTAAATAACACATTTCCGTTTGTTTAAGATATTCCTTTTAATAAAACCGGACTCATCATTTGTGCTATGACAATGGACATGAACCAATCATTACATCATAATTTTTTGTGTAGTGCAATGACCAGTAGCTCACATGAAGCTCCGATGAAAGTTGAAGAAAATATAGTGGTTGCAAACGTAAATGTACAGCAAGAAATCATTGATGGCACTATTGATGATACAGCTTCTTATGAATTGAATATCAAACATGAGGAAGTTGTTATAAAGGATGAATTGTGTACTACATGTGAAGCAAGTGGAAACAAGGTCTGTGAATATGAAGTAGAAGATCGTAGTAATTTTTTTAAACATAACGTGAGTCATACAAAAAAATTTCATTCTTGTTCCATTTGCGAATATAAAGCAACAAAGAAAAGTAAGATGGTTACCCATATGAGGACACATGGAGCAGAAAAACCTTATTCCTGTTCTGTTTACAAATATAAAGCTGTAGCTAAACATGAGTTAGTTGCACATATGAGTACACATACAGGTGAAAAACCGTATTCGTGTTCAATATGTGAGTTCAAAGCAGCAAGGAAAAATCAGTTAGTTCGACATATGAGAATTCATACAGGAGAAAAACCCTATTCATGTTCAATTTGTGAATATAAAGCAGCTCAGAAAAGTAATTTAATTTATCATATGAATGTACATACAGGAGAAAAACCTTATTCATGTTTTATTTGTGAGTATAAAGCAGCTCAGAAAAGTAATTTAGTTCATCATATGAAAATACATAGAGGAGAAAAACCTTTTTCATGTTCAATGTGCGAGTATAAAGCATCA
Source organism: Agriotes lineatus (assembly GCA_940337035.1). Classification (NCBI taxonomy): domain Eukaryota; kingdom Metazoa; phylum Arthropoda; class Insecta; order Coleoptera; family Elateridae; genus Agriotes; species Agriotes lineatus. Next base: position 104,118 of record CALNHX010005041.1, read on the forward strand.
AGGAAAAATCATTTAGTTCACCATATGAGAACCCATACAGGAGAAAAACCGTATTCATGTTCAATTTGTGAGTATAAAGTAGCTCAGAAAAGTAGTTTACTTCTTCATATGAATATACATACAGGAGAAAAACCTTATACTTGCTCTATTTGTGTGTACAAATCAGTAAGGAGAAATGAGTTAGTCCGCCATATGAGAACCCATACAGGAGAAAAGCCTTATTCATGTTCTATTTGCGAGTATAAAGCAGCTCAGAAAAGTAATTTAGTTGATCATATGAACATACACACAGGAGAAAAGCCTTATTCATGTTCAATTTGCGAATATAAAGCTGCTCATAAATGTGCCTTAGTTAAACATATGAAGAAACATACGAAAACAAAACAGTAGAATGATAAACTCGGTCTGGTGCTGTTGATCCAAGAATTTATTTTGACTTCTATGTTTCAGAATAGGGCAGTACCAACATAAAAATATATGAATTAGTATTATATTAAAGTTGTATTGCTTTTTATGGTTAAAGTTTATGTTATTATATGTACGAAAAAGGATTGGAAGGACATGAATTTTGTAATTGTAATATTTACAGGAAAATTAAACAACAATGGGAAAATTTAACAATAGGTACTGCTTTAGCATTAACCCGTAATACTTACCTTCCTTAGTTTAGTATTTTATGCAATAAACAAGTTGCCGAGTAAGTGATACGTAAATTATAAATTTTGTGTTATGGATTCCGCTTGTTTTTCTATTTCGGAATGTTTCCATTACTATATTGTAAAAATTAATGTAAAATCAAACTTTCTTTTAATTATAAATGATTATGCAATACTTTATAGTCGATACTACAGAAAATGATCTCTGACTACTTCAATTTCAAGATTCTGTAATAAAACGGATGGTCATTTCATCATTCCGTATTACACAGCCTTAAATACAGCATAAGTTCAACCTTTAAAAATGAAAGAAAAAGTAATTCCGCCTTTCAGTTGTGTAAGGAGGATATAGAGAAGGTTACAGTCAGGAATAATTTTCGTGGTATCGACTTTATACATAATGGGTGTTTCAATAAGAGCGCAAGATTTCAGTGTTTAATAAAACATGGTTTTCTGTAGCAAAGTATTGAAATATTTATTGATTTAGAAAATATACATTTGGGAATTATGTATGAAACAAAATATCTTGTAAATGGCCGCCACGGCTTTGCTGGCATATGCGTACCCTTTTGACGAAATTTTCAATAACGTTATTGTGGTGGTATTTCATTGATACAGCGTCTAATTTCGGCTTTCAATGCTTCGATGGCTGCAGGCTTATTGGCATAAACCTGTGACTTCAGATAACCCCACAGCCAGAAGTCTAAAGGCGTTAAATCGCAAGAGCGTGGGGGCCAATTCTGGTCACCAAATCGGGAAATGACACGACCAGGAGCAAACTCGTGCAAGATCGTCAATGTTTCACGGGCGGTATGACATGTGGCACCGTCCTGCTGAAACCACATGTCGTCAAGATCAATAGCTTCCAAATGGGGCACAAGAAACTGTGTTATCATAGCACGATAATGGTGGCAATTAAACTTTCACCATTTTGATAATAATTTTTGACAATCAGGACGCGTTGTTCTGCCGTGCTCCATGTTTACTAACTCCCATCTGTCAACTTTCGATCTGTCACGTCATAATCATGTGATATTATGACTGTCAAACATGGCGCGCAATTCAAATCTTGCGCTCTTATTGAAACACTCTTTATAATATCTTAAATTTCAGTGACAATTTTTGGTACAATAATAGAAGATGGTGTAAATTTAGAAGTTATTTTATAATTCCACAAGTTAGGTAAGTAGAGAAAGTTTAAATGGAATGTGATAGTTGTTAACTTAAAGTCAACAGTTCTAAGTATATATAGGAGGAAGAAAAGGTGTGGCTATAACTTTTATGATTGATTTAAAAGAAGTATCAATTAAAAGTTACTTGGCAAAAAGTATTTCTCATATTGATGGAAGATATCGTGATTTTTCAATCACACTGGGGATCGTTACTGTAATTTTTTGGTATCGTTAATTTTAACGTGTGTGGTGATCATGAGTTTCATATTCCGTTCATACATTAACGAGTACCTAATAAAAGTCTAATTCATGCAAAGTATGCTGCTCATTGCTCTACAAGTAGTCAAACCGATACTAACTAATTTATTACCAAAACAGTGCACGGCTCGAAGTTCTAATACGTTGTAAAAATCAGGAACATTCAGTAAAAGAGATTGTAATTGTGACCTCTTTTGGTATTAATCATGTGCTTAACAGGCATTTGTAATTTTTTAATATCACTGATTATCACAGTTTGTGAAATATATTATTTCACACAGCCATGCTCAAGGTTTATTCTACGTTAGAGTATTTATTGGCATTAAAAAATTAATGACGATTTTTTTCCAAAAATTTACTTATGCGACACCAAAAATGTTGGTAGCAAAAGCAAGACCATCTGGCCATTTTAAAAATATTTAAAAAATTAGATTGCTATTTGGAAAATTAAAGTTGCATGTTGCTGTGTTTACACACGATATAAGAGAAACTCGAGATTAAAGATATATGAAGTAATTTTCGCATTTTTTTTTTAAATGGTCTTTTAAGTCGATATTAAAAATTACTTATAGCCATATTGCGGTACTTTTTCTTCATTGTCAATTTATTCTGCAGAAATTTTTCAAAGAGCAAGATATTCGTAAAAAAATTAGCGGTAGTCATATTTCAACCATGGTTGTTTCAAAATTCGTTGAAGTGCTTTACAACTTCCTACTCCTGATTTACTTCAGCTGCGTCACCACCTTTACTTAAGTGGATGTCGAAATTGCAACAATAAAAGTTTTCTGCGTCACATAACTGCCAAATAACCGTAATCAATTGTTCATCAATTATCCCAACAGAGGAAGCTTCTCAAGGTGTCCTACAATTGGATGCAAAAATATCAGCAACTGTTCCAAGTGGAGCTAACTTCTGTTCTTCTTTTGTCTAAAGCCGTGTTGTCAAATAATCAAAATGTATAAATCTTATAATTCCTCTCAATATCCCGCTACACATTGCAGAAGTATATACAGTGTGTCCAAGAATTGCTGTTACACAAGAGTTGCGATGGACTAAAAATGTTTAAAGTTTATTTTAAGACTGTGGGATTAACTTCTGATCGGTTTGAATAGAATTTGAAGAATATTTTCAGTTTTTGAAAAACAAGTGGACCTTGACAGTGAAGCTAAAACTATTTTTCCCGCTTCAGGCAGGCAACAAGCCGCGGCTTTGCCTTGGCTTGTACTTGCCTACCTCAAATGTTAATAGGTCCTTACATTCCTCGTTACTTAAATAGCTATTCTTTTCAGGTAAACTACCATTTGTGTTCATGATACGGCAAAATTATATAGAAATATTATGACATTTATCCAACTGTCAAAGTCAAATAATTGATGACAGCGAAATGTCAACCAAATGATATCTGTAACATATTATTATTTCAAATATCTATTAAAGTAAATCGTTCTTTCAAATATGTAATTCATTGGCTATTAAGGACGTCAGCTCGATGTTTTGGTCCAGTTCTTTTATAAACAAGCTGCCTACATTGCACAGTCGAAACTGCTAAGTAAATAAACTCATTTCAACGTCCATAACTGTAGCTGTATCTATTTGACTCCGTTTGTAGTTCCATAAATGTTCCCAACTCTGTGACTGAATGTGTTACATGAATGACTTGACTTACGGCTGCGGTAAAAGCTCCAACCAACCAAACTGCTGAAATGTCCTACACACTGAAGATCATCTCTCCTCTTTAACACCAAATAATCACTCCTCTGCAGGCCTGATCCAATTCAACCTCAGCTGCATATGCTGATCACTTCCTGTATAGTTCCAATTCAGACACAACTACTGCAAACAATCCCAGTCTACCGGAATGGTTCTCCTTGTAACACCTACTAAGCCACCAGCTTTCCAAACCGCTCTCCCTCTTAATCCAATCGAATTATTACACGAAAATTCAGACGCCCACAAGAACTCTGATGCCACCCAAATCAAAATTCAAACCAGATACAGAAATCCACCTGATTACAAGCTCGTCCAAGTCCAAACGCTCATTCACATGCAGTATGCATCCAATTCCGGCTTAATTGTAGATGTATTCACTTGACAGCAACTCATATGAAGTACCAAATTAAAAAGGCTATCTAATCTTGACTTATATGTAGTTTATCCAATCCACTGCAGACATTATTTCATGTATACTATTTTATTGTTATTAGCTCTTCTTACTCTTATTTGTACCGTTTATAACGTTATTGCTATGCAACATGAATATAACTCTTCATCTCCGAACTCGCGTTCTGAAATGCTACGTGTTCTCAGTGCTGATGTACGGTGTAGAGACTTGGACCCTTACTGACGCTACATGTAAACGATTAGAAGCTTTTGAAATGTGGTGTTATAGACGCATGCTGAGAATTTCCTGGACCTACCATGTCACAAACGAAGCTGTAATCCAACGCATGCAGAAAGAGAAGGAAATTATAAAAACAGTCAAGAAACGAAAAGTGTCATATTTTGGACATATTACGCGAAAGAACAAATATAATCTGCTGCAGCTTATCATGCAGGGAAAATTTGACGGAAAAAGGGGGCCCGGGAGACGTCGAATATCGTGGCTGCGAAATTTAAGATACGGAACAGAAAAAGAAGAAGAAGAATAACCTTATTATTCAGTATATTTTAAAATTCATTTCATTTCTTCCTTTAGTTAATTTTACTTAAACAAAAACTTTAACACAAAAGCGAGACAATAAGTATCATTTTATTAAAGGGTTTTTATTATTTAAATTTTATTTTGCTATAAAAACACGTTACATTTTAGAAAAAAAATGTTATTATAATTTCCTCTGTTTTCCTTAGCATTAATTATAATACCAAATTTTTACAAACTGACCTTCTGTTGTTTTATTCTGACACTTTATAATCGACATCTTTCAAATAATCATTTGAGTCTGCCTTTCACTTTCATTCTTCTATAACTTATTTCAATTATCAATTAATACAAATTCTGATTCAAATAATTATATTACCAAACAACTATCTCGATCAAATCAACTCATTTGACAGAACTTTTCTGATAAAATATTGACCACAATTACTTATTCATTAGGTAATTCATTTTCAAATATGTATGTTGTTTTTTACTTCATAAATTCATCCTTGTACACCTTAATTATTAATTAATTTACTCATCCAAAAATATGTTTTTATAAATAATTGTTGTTACAAGTAAAATGGAAGTATACCTACTGTAACATGGCCTCCGGTTTAACCGGAAGTTTCACACAACTTAAATTTGTTAAATAGAACATCCTGCATGTGTGTCAGCTTTCGGATAGAGAATTTAACTGTGAATTCAAAAACATGGAGTTTTATACATTTATTGAGTTTGTCTGTCAAGGTATTAAAAAAAGAAGTTATTAACTACTCTGTATTAAAAACGTAAATCGTGAAAATAACCAATTGAATGAGTCAAGAGTCATTTTAAACATAAGATATTTGCACAAACTTTAAGTTTCATTATTTGAGAGAGATAATGGTTAACTATCATGAGTTCGTTTTTATTTTGCAACGCTACTGCGACGGCAACAATTTATCGATAAGCTCAATAAATGTACCAACCTAAATATTTCGAATTTGCAATTAAATTATCTATCCGAATATTAGGTATATATATTTCAGCGCTACAGGCCTTATAGGCCCTTGGCTCTTTCAACTATTTGCTTCCATGTCTTTCTTTCCAGTGCTGTTAATTCCCAGTTGATAACTTCCAGTTTTTTCAAATCTTGCCCTACTTCTTCTTTCCAGCTAAGTCTGGGTCTACCTCACGTATTCCTTCCTTCTGGCTCACTTTTATAAATTTCTTTCACTGTTCTTGTGCTTGGTAATCTGATTAGATGCCCAATTCATCTTATTCTGTTTTGCTTTATTATTTGTATTATTGTCGTGTCATTATAGAGTTCCTGTCTTTCTTTATTTGTTCGTCTTCTCCATTCGTCGTTTTCTTTTATTCCTCCATATATTAGCCTTAATATCTTCCTCTCCCATGCTTCAATTTTATTTTCTTCCTGCTGTGACATAACCCAACACTCACTCGCGTATAGAACTGTTGGTCTTATAATTGTTTTATACAGTTTTAGTTTAGTCGGCTTAGAAAGTACTTTTGAAGTTAATAGGATTTTAAAAACACCTACGCACCTGTAACCTAGCGTAAGCCTCCTTTTTATTTCATTATTAATTTTTCCGTCTGACGTTAATTCTGTTCCTAAGTATATTACAATTTCCACCGGTTTTATTTTTACAACTTTATCATTTAAGTTAATATTTAGTAGTTCACCTTCCTTTGATTCTCCCATTATTAAAAATTTAGATTTTTGATCATTTATTTCCATTCCCATTTCTTCCGCATTTTTTATTATTGCAGTCGCCATTTCTTGTAGTGTATATTTTGTTCTAGATTAAAAAATATATAGGGCGTTAAAAAAATCAGTTGTGTGCAACTTCCGGTTAAATCGAACTAGAATAACAAATAACCTGTTTAATAGAAATCTGTTCAAGAGTAGCTATATTAGTCTTTACGGAAAAGAATTCAATTACCTATATAGAAAATAAAATACTTTTTATATGCTGCACTGTTATTCAGCGAAATGCCTTGCATCATAATGTATTCTATATATTTTACACAATAACTATTAGATTTACGAAACAGGTAAAAGAGTAAAAAACGTTTTTTTAGAAAATCATACTTTTCAGTACAAATTTGTATTATAATTATATTCTTGTTCGTTGAAAAGTTCTAATAATAGTAATTTATCTACTCCTACTGTATAATGGCCATAAATTATGATTCATAATTCACGGTTTGCAGCCAATCATAAAATTCTATTTTCTTAATTCAATAGTTTGCAAGTTGCAACCAATCAGAAAATTCTATTTTTATTATTCAATCGGTTGTAGCCAATCACAAAATTCATTCTTATTAGTAAATTACTTTTGAAATTAACAGCTGTCACAAATGTCATAATTCGGAAATATGAACACAAAAATTACATAGGAGTAGATAAAATATCGTATTACCAGCGTACATACATCAAACAAGTAGAGACACTCATGCCAAATGTTGAAACCTGTCTAGATTGCCTGGGACAGTAACTCGAGGGTATTTCTAAGCTTGACTATCAGATGGCAGCACAAAGTTATACCAATCAGAGCCAGTTACTGGCTCTGCTACCAATCATATGTGATAAAGTAGTGGCGCCATCCGTTGGTACTGTCGGAAAGTACCTCCCTCCCCAGGAGCCGTTCAAGGTCATCCAAATCGTTATTTTGACATCAAAGGAACCGACAGTGATGAGTGTCTCTACTTGTTTGATTTATGTACACTGCTATTACATTCGCGATTATGGCAATTATTCACTCAGATGACTTGCCCCACGCGCCTTCAGCTTGTGGCGCAAATGTCATCTTCGTGTATAACTGGTGTCATAATCGCTCATATAATAATATAGGTACTATTAGTATACAAGACGATAACGTTAAATTTTATCCACTAGTGAATCGTTTAACGTCGAGACGAATTCGAGACGTTAATGATTCAAGAGTGGATAGTAATAACTTTATCGTCGTGTATAATACAAAGTTTTTTTCGATAGCAAGAACTTTAACAATTTCAAAAGAAAATAAGTCAATCACATTTCAAAATGTCAGTAGCTAGATTGGGTTGTTACGATATTACGAAGCTGTAATATTTAATTTAAATAAAAGTTAGAAAATTAAATTACTTTTTCTACCCTTGCTGTTAAAGTAACAATTGACCTTTTGTTTTGAGGCGATTAGAGCACACTTTAACATTTGATATAAAAAAAAACAATTTATAAATGTTTCTAATATCAACCCCTAAGTCATAAATAATAATTAAAAAACATAAATAAGTTTGCTATTGGTAGAACATATCCACCAATGTTCGCTTTAATACTTTTTTCCGTTTACACGAAAAAGACAAAAACCTAATTTTAACTCCTCTCTTTAGTAGGGAATAACTCAGACGGGAGGGATTTAAAGGAAAAAGTTTATACGGAACAGATTTATGTTTTACCGTCTTCTATAACCTGAAGTTCGTCGATATTTTTTTGTAATAACCTGTATACAGGGTGTTTCATAAAGTACGGAGGATACTGAAAGGGTAGCTAGAGCGGACCAAAATAAGGCTATTATAATAAACTTGGTCAAAACCCAATAACAAAAATATCAGCAGTTTAAAGTTCTTGTAAATTAATGCCCACTTATTGAATACCGGTGGTATTAATGAGAAAAAATTAGAAAAATATCATTGCGTTTTCGTTTCTGTAGAAACATATTTCTTACAACACCTGATAATTTGCTGTTAAGGTAGTTTAATCTATATATATATATATATATATAAATGAATCCCTATTTCCCTTTGTAACGCCATAACTTGAGAACGACTTTACCGATTTTATTCATCTTTTTTTTTTAAGTTTTCCAATACTGTGTAGAAGGTTCTTACGGAAAGAAAAATGAAGAAAATCCAAAGGGAAAACCGGAAAATTGGAAAATATCGAAAGTGTGTTGTTTCTATTTGCAGTCACACCTGTGCTTAATGGTTTGAAGGATTTCCCCATAATGTCATAATCCGCATCAAGTAACCGAAGGCGGAAGAGATAAGACACTAATAGCAATTTATGTAATTCTAAATGCTTTACATAAGACGTCGCAGTCAGTCAGTCAGACATTCAAATTTGGTTTGTGCACAAGTGATTGTAAAAACAATTCCGTGTCGTTTTAGTGTCCGTTACAATGCCAAAAGCACGACGAGTTAACATAGGTCGTCGAAGACAGTCAGCTGCGCGGGTGTCTACTTTACTTGCAAACCGCGATGATGACCAGCGCGCTACGGATAATGAAAATAGTTGTAGCTATTAGCATGTTTTTAAAATGAAAGAAATCGAAAATTCGAATATCGGAAGAACGTTTGCTGAACCCGCTAATAGCAGGCAAATCAATTTTCGGACAGGACAACGTCTGTCGGGTTCGCTACCACTTAGAGGGTGAAATGGGGTAAATAAGCCTAAAAATCGATATGGGTGTCGTTATTGAGATTGTTTGGGACGTTGATTGATAAAACGGCATTTATTTTTAAGTCCAAGACGATGGACATGACAAAATTAAAACGTTATAGTGGTTAAACGGGGTTTCAGAGACAAATTACTATTGAACAGAACAACGTTTGCCGGAAGGGGACGGGACTGGACGAGACGGGAAGGGACAGGAAGGGACGGGGCGGCACGGGACGGGACTGAATTTAACGGGACGGGAAGGGATGGGATGGGATGGTAGGGGAGGAGACGAGCAGGGACGGGACGGGGACGGGGACAGGGATGGGAAGGGATAAGATGGGATGGGATGACAGAAAATAATTAGTCATTATTTAATACACAAATAACGAACCTCGCGCTTACAAAGTCGCGGGTTACAGCTAGAAAATGGCATACATTCTTAAGTCCAAGACGATGTACATGATATAAAATTAAAACTCTATAGTGGTTAAACGGGGTTTCAGAGACAAATTATTTTTGGGCAGAACAACTTTTGCCGGGCCAGCTAGTTTTAAATAAAGAAAATGTTATCTTATAAAGTACGATTTTATTATTAAGTAAGCTACAACTAATCCACCATAACAAAAACATTCACATTAGGTGTTCGAAATGCTGACCCTGCATGTCAACGCACATTTGCGCTCGACGAATCTAGTTGTCCGATACTCTTGCAGCGTTGATGCAGCCGCGCAATTCGTCGATTGTATCAATTTCGGTGGCATACACCAATTCTTTGAAAGACCCCATAAGAAAAAGTTCACTGGCTTGAGATCTGGACTGCGTGGAGGCCATAAAATGAATCCACCCCGATCGATCCATCTTAGCGGAAAGATGGTGTCAAGATAATCTCGTATAGCATCACTAAAATGTGAAGGACATACGTCATGTATAAACCATGTGGTACGGCGAACATCCAGAGGAACATCTTCGAGGAGCTTGGGCAGAACTTCTTGTAAAAACTGTAAATAAGAATGGCCATTAAGGCGTGCTGGTCATTCGTAGGGGCCCTATTAAGGTGTTGTTCAAAATACTAGCCTACTAAAACGCTGCTCTACTAAAACGCTGCTCAAAGCTACTCTGGCGAATCCTGTGCTGATTTTGATCAATCCATATGTGGGAATAGTGGAAGTTGAGAACACCATTCCTAGTAAAACAGCATTCATCCGTCACCAGTACGTTAATCGGAAATTCTGCTTTCCTATTAGTGCGCTTTAGCAGCCATTCGCAAAACTGCTGCCGCAGGGGATAATCCGTAGAAGTTAGTCCTTGGTCCCTTTGCAGATGATAAGGGACAAACAAGACGGTCTATATTTTTCCAGGCCATGACACTGGCTCTGTTGCCAGATTGTGTGCTAGGCCATTCCAAGACACACTGAGTTTTGTTTCTTTGAAGTATATTTGACATTAAAAACTATTTTGACAAGGCAGTTCATGAAAGTTCCAAAAATTCCTTTGAAGTGTTACTACATACCAAGCTGCAAGTCAACTTACGCTTCATCAGTTGCTCCATATGTTAGCGTTGTCAAGTTTCCATCTGATGGAACGGTGGCACAAAATGGAAAGACATTTTGCATTTAGAGAACTGGTGGATTGGAAAGGCTAGTGTTGTGTGTGAAAAGCACTTTAAAAGAGCAGAGAAAAAGGGTAATAATATGAAGAGACTTGTTCTGACTGCAATATCACTAGCTTCCAGGCAAGTTATTTTGAAAAAGTTACTATTTTAGATGAAGTCAAAATTAGTAACGGTTTACTACCAATTAGAAATTGTTTTTAAATTGAATATTACGGTGAAGTGTCGCACTGCGATGTAAATAGCAGTGATTTTATAGATCTTTTTTTCAACT